>JASAND010000104.1:0-61606 GCA_030248195.1 Trissonchulus latispiculum | reverse complement strand
CCTGGGAGTTTGGGTCAGATGACAGGGGGTCATTAGTAAAGGCAAGGACCATATTTACAGCGTAGGAGGGTTGCCGGGGGCGCCCTCCTGGGTTTACTGAGGACGCCCCTGGTTGGCGTTTCCCTGGTTCTGAAAAAGGCCAGGGGGTCTCTGACTCCTGGGTGGGGGTGGGAGGTCGTTCTGGGCACCTCCCTGTTGGTCAGGGGATTGGGACGGGTTTAGCGGCTGATCCGTGACAGCCACCTTAGGGTTACTCAACATACGTAAAAACCCGGGGTGGTTTGGACCCAGGTTCTGGACTGCTCGGATCCGGTCGGGGCATTGGATCCAACCATGCCCTTCCTTTACACACCAGAAGCACAATCTCGGTCCGTATGGCCTCTGGTTGGGGTTATTGGGACGGGGTCCAGAAGTGGTGGGGTAATTATAGCCAGACCTATAATTAGAGTTGGGACGAGGGTTCTGAGATCGGGGAAAACGGGGCTGTTGGTATTGGGCTCGAGCTTGAGGGGGGTAGGGCGGTGCCATACGCATTTCTGCTGCATAGGCCTCTCGCTCCGGGGAATTTGGGGAGTAATCAAGGTAATCAGGGTCTTCGAAAGGGTCGTCATAAGCTCGAGCCACGAAGGCTAGGGGCGGGGTTTCTTCCTCCATGGCCCGCTCGACGGACTGGACGATAAGCAGAGCTCGGTCGATCATGGAACTCTGCTCATTTTGGGGCCAGTAGGACATTTCGGCTAGCTGACCAGCCACCCGGACCCTAAGGGCTTCCCTCAGGCCGGATTTGAACTGTTCAGCCATTTTCCGGTCGCGTTCCCGGATACCAGCGGAGGGGAAGGCTTTTACCGCCAAAAGTCGGAGGGCCGTTACGTACTGGTGGGCTTTTTCCGAGGATTGTTGCCTTCGGCGGTAAAATTGGTCGGCATACTGCTCGACCGTCGTGGGAATGGGCTCGTACAATTGCTTCAAAATGTCCACCAGTTTCTCGAAGGAATCGGGTAGGTTCGGGCCATGGAGGGCTTCCTTGACGGAATCGTCAAGAAACTGCCGCAAAATTCGGTGGAGGAGGTGGGGAGGGACTTCATGGACACGAGCCGTGTCCTTGAAGTTAGAAATCCAGGTCGTAAACTTAATCTGGCTCTGGGGGCCTAGGAATGGTTTCGTTCCCTTAAAGGCCTTTAGGTACTCAGCCACGTGTCGCGCCGTGGACAGATTGGACTGCTCCACCTGGGCTTCCCTGGTGTGCAGTCGGGGATCAGGGCGTCTCCGGGAAAAGGGAGGGCGGGTAGGTCGGTTAGCCCGAGTATCACTTTGGGCCCGGGGGCGAAATGGGAATGTGGGGCCATCGTCGCCGGATTCCGAGTCAGATGACGGCGGAGCATCGCCGTGGGGAGGGGATGGACGGCTAGGGGGCTGTCCCCTCGTCCTTGGTTCGGGTGGGGGTTTCACGTCGGAATCCTTTTCGATGGCCGCCACAATCTCGAGGAATTCTGTATAAACCCTGGGGTGGTTTTGATACAGAAAAACCCACATTTCCCGGGTCATATGGCGTACCTGCTGGGCCAGGACCGACTTACCAATCTGGTCGCCGAGGTCTTCATAGGGGGTTCTATGCGTAGGAGGGGCCCAGCCAGGACACGCCGGAACTTTGGGACAAAAGCCCAGAGCGGGTTTTTTCTTGGGTTGGGGCTTTCCGGGCGGCTGTTCCAGGAGAGTGGGATTGGGGGGTGGGGCTGAATCTGCTGAATTTCCGGAGGTAGAGGGGTAGGACCCCTGTGAGACCAGGGGGGGGCGTCCCATCGTCATAATTCTGACGGTTCCGTAGATCACCCGACTTGTCCCACATCAAGCCGGATGAGGGAGAGGCCAGGCCCCAGTGCTGGCTAGACCGGCGATTTTGGGGTTTTTGAGCTCCCTCAGAGGTAGCTCTGGGTCGGATAAGGGAGGGCATGGATTTTCTCACTCGTGATTGGGCGGGGCCCGAATCAGTGAGACGATCAAAAATGGGGTTTTTGGGGTTAGGGGCTTCGCCGATCAGCCGGGCCAGCTGCTCTTGGTATTTTTTCCACTGGCCTCGGGTACGCAATTTATCTTCTTCACTGGGGTCGGAACCGTCCAGATGGACCGTGGAATCATGACGGGAGGGGCTTCCTCTACCTCCGTCCTGGGGGGAGTCCGACGAGGGGTGTAGATCGTCCTCGGGACTCAGTCCTGACCCGAGGCGGATGTGAACGGAAGATCCGTGCTGCCCAGAACTTCCGCCCACGGCCCCAAGGTCAGGAGGGGGAGGGTCAGGGGACCGGGCCACTCTGGGTTTACTATCAAAGGGGTCATCGTCAGGGAGGTGATTATCCATTATTAACGAAACACAAGAAAAAACAAAACACTTACCGAGGTAGTTATATACGTATATCAAAAATTTGGGCAGAACTTGGGGACAAAAAGGGACTTTTGGGACGATATACGTATATAACTAGGGCGGGTCAGGGGTTTCTAGGCCAAGGGAACGAAACTCCAATAATACGTACGTATTCCAGGCCAAAATTCGGGGGTTGGGTCAATCTCCGGATCGACCTGGGTTTTCGAGGAATCCGTCCAAGGGGTAGCAGCAATCCACCAGTTATAGCTGACAAGGGCCAACAATACCGGGTTAGATTCCTGGGCGGGTCCTGGAATCTGACCAAATTTTACAAAAAATTTTTATATCTCCCTCCCAAAAATTTTCGGGGTGGGGAGGGGCAATTTGGTATAAATTTAGGGCGGGTAGGGAGTTGCTGGTATAATAGGGGTAGATTATCACCTGGCGTGGTCCTGGTGATAATCTAAGGGAAAAGTTGGTCTGCCCAACTATAATAAATAAATTTCCAATAGGTAGGAAAAAATAACACGACACGAAATTAGGCACAAGAATAAAATAAACACACCACTTGTCAACAAAAAGGCAAACGGGACTAATAAAATTCACGGGGGAATTGACAGGAAGTCAGGCGTCTGACTGGGACTTTAAGCGATGCGTGGGCGGGCCTTCAAAGGACCCAAGCAGTCAGGCGCCTGATAAGGACTCAAGCGGTGCGGGGGCGGGCCAAAAAAGTTAACACAAAGGTTTGCAATTGGAATGACGTCAATTGCAGACCTTTGTGAATCCACACGGGGGGGAATGGGTATATGAGACCGGCGAATCCAGTCAAAGGTAAGTGAAATAGGGAGGGGGGAAAATTATATAGGATTCTAAAAAGAATTTTTGGGCTAAGGGGGGGGGGCTAGAAAAATTAACTTAGGGGAGAGGGAAAAATAGAAAAAATATTTCGGGGGGAAAAAATAAAAGGGGAGAGCCTAGAACTGGCAGCCTAATGTAAAATATGGGGGAGCTAGGGATTTTAACCACTGAGCTCAAGCCCCAAATTTACAAGTGGAACTGTGCGCAGGACGCTGACCTACGACTGCGGGTGGAGATATTTAGTCCAGGCGGCTCTCTACCACCGACTTGCCTCGCCAAGGGGGGACCGGATAATTTTTGGGGGACGCCAACGGGGCGCCCAGCAAAAATTCGGGGGACGCACGCACAACAAGGGCTCAGTTATAAATCAGTTCCGGGCTATTCCCAGAACTCTACCTAGCTAGGAAATTAAATCAAACTAATTAGAACTAGTAAATAAATTAATTAAAGTAGTTGACAGACAACTGTTAGGTTTATTGGAAGGCACAGGACAGGGGATAATACAGCAGAGTCCGTCCGGCGGTATCCGGACAAGACAGACAAGGTACAGCGGACTTCCCGCACAATAACAGAAATAGGGGGCAAGAAAGGGAACAGAGACCAAGGGAAGGGGGACCAGCAACAAGTAGGGCGCAGCAACAAATACAATAAAATAGGGGGAGGGGAAGTTAGCTAAAGGAAGTTAGACCCAAGGAAGGGAAACGGGGGCAACCCCGCTAGTAGGTGGAAAGAGGGAAAGGGGGGGTGGTTAGGAGTTAACTTTTGAAAGAGTAAGCAAAAAGGAAGGGGGGTTAGATCAGGAAAACAATTAGAAAGGGAATTAGAAAAGGGGTTATTAAAGGAAGAAATCAAAGGCTGGAACTTACTCTTTAGGTGTAGAAAAAATGGGGGTGGGGCCCCGATCTCAAAATGAACCGACCGCACTGTAAGAATGAAAACTCCCAACTGACGAAAAGGTGATGTAATCATTCAAGGAGAATTTTGATATGCGTTGGGAACGGGAGGGTCTATCTTCGCTAAGCCAACTAGAATTGGAAATACATGCAATGTTAAGTTTACGCTCGGAAATAAGTATTTTTAAATAATTTTCAAAAGATGAGCATAAAGTTAGCACTGCACAATATTTAGGGGAGGGGTTTACATACAAAATAATACATAATTATGGAACTTCCCAACAATTATAATCATACAATATTTATGAGGAATTTGGGGGATTTTGAGGGATTTTGGGGGAGTTTTAGGAAAAATAGCGAAAGTGGGAAATAGGAAAGGGCTTGGAAGGGGGGTGATAACGGGGACGTTATTACCCACATTACATAACTGTTCCGCGGATACGGCAGCAGCAAGTAAAAGTAGTCCTAGCATTTTCAGCACATAATTAAGATCAGCTAGACATAACATAGTTATTAACTTTCAATTGAGTAGATCAGATGAGTACTAACATTTATTAACATTAAATTGAGTAATCAAAAAATGGTGTCCTGTTTATGTCGATAGATATTAAGTTATCAAATTCTCCATATATGATAATTTCTACTCCTTGTAAGTGATTGCTAAGTGGCTCTTTCAGTTGCATATAGAGTGAAAGATCTCCTTCTCGGATAAGTTCCATTGCGCTTCCATCCACGTTATCTGCTGTTAGATTGAACACAAAAATTGTATACCCAGCATTGAAGTCTTTATATGTAATATCAATCCACTTATCGTTATTGGCCATGTTAATTCCTTCAAATAGGTACATATAGGGTACACTATAGTTGAAATCACTCCAGTCCATCCTCATTGGATGCTTGGGTATGTACTCATCTCCACATTTTAGTGACAATTCGCTGATTTTGCAGGTTTCAAACTTAAAGGGATTCGCCTTAAAGGAACCGTTAAACGCTTCTGAGTCAACCATTACTAAAACAACTCGTCTGGGGAGTTGACCAGAAAAAATGGAGTTTTCCACCACAGTCTGAGAGTTTGCGGCCAGATGTCGAGTCACCATTTTTATTCGACGTATAGGATACTTGGCTGCATGGTTGCTGCGTAGAACATTTTCTATAGCCAAACTTAGGGATTCTTGTGGTTTGATCTTCCAGACGTACCATCTTAGATCTTCCACCTTGATTTTATATTCTGTACCGTCACTCATTAAAACAAATTTGTCGTCATTTCTATGAAGTTCAATCGAGATTTCCGTATCGCTTAACATGTATCTGTCCTGCTTGAATAAGTCGCAGTGCAACGGGGCTAGCAGTTCAACTCCTTTGTTTTTGATAAATGGCTTTCCTCTCCACTTCATTGCATCAGAAGTCAAGTCATCAAATTTCAGCGGATTATCTTTATAAAACATAGCTGTTTGTTGATGATTAGACTTAGCGTCCCGGCCATAATTTAGCAAAACTTCCAGGTATGCCTTATACGCGTACAGAGGTCCAGTGTTTTCAATTTCTTTGTCACTTAGCTTCATAACTACTCGTTCAAACAAGGTTGAGCCTATTAAATTTATGGGGGCGACATCGACCTTATCAGGGTCTGGAGTTTTATCAGCTTTTGTTGGATACGGCAAATCATTGCCATCTTTAGTCACAATTTTTATTTGTACATACAGGTAGTTTTTATTTAAATCCAACATAAACGAGTCTTTTGGTATGTGTATCCTGTACGGACCGCTGTCTGTTATAGGATTCTGAGGATAATATTCTGCCCAATAGCCCTTTTCGATAGCAACTTGACTAGGTGGAAGAGAAAATAGGTGGAGTTCGCTCTTAAACCCAGGATAAGATTGTGCATCCACTTGCTTAGCCATGGCTGAATACGTCAGTGTTAAGTTTCCGTCGTTTTTTAATCCTTTTTATGTTTTTCGTTTTTATTCTGCTACCAAGACCTTCACCTTCTTGCTGCAAATCTTCTCCAAATTTGCTCAGAGTGCGTCCAACTGCCTGCCTACTGCGCTTTTTCAGTGATGTTTTTATGTCTTCTCCCTTATTGAGATAATCTTTAGCCACATCGCTGCCTGTTCTAAGGGCTTTCTTTCCCACATGAATGCCAACTTTTCTGACAGTTGGCCAAATTGCTCGAAACAGTCCTTTAAAAAAACTACCGATTCCTTCTCCTCTTTGGTAAGGGTGTCCTGCATACGTAGGTAGAGCACCACCTGTTTGCAGTAGCACGTCTTCCCACGTTTTGACTTGCTCAGGATAGTAGACAGTTCTCATGGTCTCACCTTCCTAAAGTGCAACTTTGCATAGATTTTTCCGTAAGCAAAATCAACTGGCTGTCCAGAGTCATTATATATATTAATTTCGACCGATTCAAATTCCCTTTTAAGTACGGGAACATAGTGAGGATTGAGATACTCTTTATCAATGAATTCTCCGTGTATTCCTGTAGTGTTGACAATCCGGAGCAGCGGAGCGATGGTGTTTCCGACTATTTGAGGAGCAACTAAGTCACAGTATACATACATTGAATAAAAACCAGCCTTCATATCGGGCTCTCCGCCGCCAACGATAACTTTCTCCTTCTTGTTTACATGCGTCGGTGACTCCCTTTCAATTACACCTTGAGGATTCAGATTGTCTCCTTCTCCAAACCCAACTGAAGTCTGCTACCAAGTTTTAGATCTACAATATCAAAAGACTTTCCTCTCTCCCTCTCGAAAATAATGTTAACTCGATGAGTATACTGATCAAATTCAACCCTCACTCCTGGCGGTTGGCCTTCTCGATTTGTCATTGTAATTAACGTATGATTGATGACTTCACATAATTCTACGATTGATGTGTAATATCGTAGTGGTAGATATTTCGTTTTCGACGTACCATGAGAGAATGCTATGTAGATTTCAGGACTGACTTCTTCTCTAAAAGTATTCCATGTCACAGGATACATCAGTTCTACAAGGGCTACCTCCCATTCACCGTCGAGATCGATTCGATGCGGTAGCTTAACTCGAAAGTCGTTCAATTTATTAGTTAAATAGTCGCCAGTGTTACTAGGTAGTTGTAGGTAAAAATCCATCATCTTCAGTTATCCAACTGTTGAACTTTTCAGGATATCCTAACCACTTCACGAAATATTCCTGTTTTCCTTTGCGTCGCCGTCTTTTTATGACTTTCTCTACCCAGTAGCTTTCGGGTTTTGTCACAGTCTGGAGCTCTCGCTCATAGAAACCGCCTTGTATTGGCTCATCTTGCAAATCAGTAAGCTGATACATGACAGGATATGCATTAGACGTTACCTTTACAATTTTGAATAGCTCTTCGGACCAATTTGGTAAATACCCTTTCTCGAATATTCCCTTCGCTTTGCTTATTCTAACAATGTCTCCCACTGCCAATTTTGGCCGTGGCACAGGCTGGTCTGGATACAGTTTGCTGTACACGTTATAGTGATTATGTGGATTAGATGCGTCTAATGGAGTCATTCCAATACTTCTGTGTTTGCTATGGTTATATCCGTCGACGAGTTTTTGTAGTACATCCACATACCTATAGGTTCTCGACTTTGTGAAATACTTCCAAAGTTTTGTCTTTATTGTCCTATTAAATCGTTCAACAATGCTGCACTTGATATCGGGATTATCGCAGGTATAATAGTGAATATTGTGAGCTTTGAGTAGGTTCTGAAATTGCGCATTCTGAAACTCTTTTCCTCTATCTGACTGTAGCATCTCAGGACTTCTATTGGAGTTTAAAATTTCTTTAAAGGCGCTAAAAATATCCTTTCCACTTTTCGACTTAACAGGAACTACCCACGCATATTTTGAAAATACGTCAATGCAGGTTAGCAAAAATCTGTTACCATCGTTATCGTCAGCAATTCTGGCCATATCAGCAAGATCTACCTGCCACAACTTATCAATATTGTCAACGAAATAACGACGTCGGGGATATCTACGGCGAATAGGTTTATGTATGGTGTAAGTGTATTGTTTTTTTAACCATTTCTTAATATCCGTAAGCTTAACACCATTAATTTTATTTTTCAAGTAACTATACAATTTACGTTCACCTGAATACGCAACCGGACTATTCGGATCATAAAAATAGTAACTTAAAGTGTCTTCCATTTCAATGTTTTCAGTGCTAATCCTGTCCCAGATTGCAAATGTCTTGTACGTAATGCTTCAATTCGCTGAGCTGCTGGTCTTCTTGGGGTAACATAGGGATCTTTTATTAATTGCCATCGGGCAGGATTACCAATGAATTCTCTAGGAACATTAGTATCACGTAATACCTCAGTGAACAGATGAAATCCAACGGCAGGACTTTTGGTTGGACGATTCCTTACAAAATCATGTATAAGATCTGTAATTCGAGATCCAGGAGCATCTTTCCCCTTATACGAAATCTCTCCTTTTTCATTAACTTTGAAATCTGTCACTGCCTGTAGATGATCCAGCAAATTTTCTGCTATCGGTTGCAGTCTTTTAGGCAGTGCCTCAATCATCGGGTTTAGCATAGTTTGTGATGGTTCAATTTTGCGTTCTTCAATGTTTGGGTGTTTCACACGAATCTCTTGGCCTTTTTCCTTAAGCAGACGTCTATGATAGTTATTTTGCCTGTACATGGCAAGTTTGACATCATCTGGAAATTTACGCTTTTTCATTGAATGTTTTAGATCCATTTCCACTTCCTTTTCGTGTTTTTCAAAATAGTCCGGTCTAACCAGTATAGAATACTCCATCACCTTTTCAGCACCAAATCAGAGACAAGTCCGCCAACAACCCCCAGCAAAGGTGCTAGTAACGCAGGTAAAAATCCACCACGTTGCACAATGAGTTTCTTTTTCTTTGATATGTTTATATTCTTATCTCGCAACTGTCGCAGTATTTTTCTGTGACGTTTAAGTCGTTTTATATCTTTTTCTGGCAACTGCACATTGCTCGACAGGACATTTTCAACACAGTCACATATAGTTTTTATTAACTCCGCACTTGAGTTTTCTATGATACCAGATCTCTGCTTCGAATTACACTTGCACAACACTCTGAGGAAATCAGAATTCTTTTCGAAACGCTTGGCCATTATATTGGGAAGGTTTCGTGTTTTCTCATCTCTTTTATGTATTTTGTAATTTATAAACACCGTTGGGCTCATCTGGAAATATGGTACTTCTGAGTCTATATTCTTCAGGCGTATTCTGATCTAAATCTATTAATAAATATCCATGTGGTTTATTTGTAGCGTGATTAAACGCTTTCATGAAGCCTTCAACCCGACCAGGAAACATTTGTTTTGCTATGTTCACAGGAGTTAACTTGTCTGCAGGATTTTTCATTAGAACAATGTATTGAGCATTAATACGACTCGTTCTTTTTTTGTCAAAGAAAATATCTTGCGTAATGTGAATTACACTGCATGACCAATGGTGACACCCCCGAGTAAACAATTCAATTAGCTTTGTGTTGTTTTGAACTTCTGTCATTAGATCATCAAACACAATAAGTGTAGGTATCCCAGTCTTTAAGTCCTTGGTATCAGGAATACCTTGAAAAAATTCTACTTGTGTCATATCTTCGTAAGCTGATTGCCATTCAGAATAACACCATATTATTCTTTGCGGAGGTGGGTCAATCATTTGTTCAGAAAAATTTATTAACTTGGTGACAAATGTCGTTTTACCAGCCTTAGTTGGCGCAGCAACTATACATGTGAATGGATGCTGTAACTTTAAAAATGGAGTATGAATTACGTTACTCGAGGGTGGTTGGTTCCCTATTGTAACTTTACCTAAGGTTTGTGTCATGATTACATCAATCTAAGACTGTACACATTTATTAATTTTCTGCATCAACAGTCATAACATAACAAAACAACTAAACACACACTTCTTTCCTAAGTTCATCTCTAATCTTTTCTAATATAGTTCCTAGCTTATTTTGTCCTTCACCAACACAGTCTTTAACATTTCCAGCACCGCATGACCAAAACTTATCATGTTCATTTAACACCACTATTTTCTTGGTACCACTACATAGCAACGCTTCTTCCATTTGAATATTTTGTCTTATCTTTTCTCGAACTCCACGCTCCATAATTCTTTCTGCAACCATCATCCATTCTGTCTCGTTGTAACCGATTACGTTCATCCCTCTTTCTTTAACATATTTTGCAGTCCACGCATTAATAATATCGCCAAAAGATTTCCAATCCTCAAAATATTTTGCCTTCTCTGACTGATAGAACTGTTCGACAGATCTGTAGACATATCCACCGTAAGAAAAATTGCAGCGGTATGAGTTACTTAAAGGGTGGTGGTTAACATCCACAAAATAAGTGTTGTCAGAAATGTCTTTGGAGGAATCAGTACCATAAACAGTTTGAGTGTCAGTTCTGACTAGTTTGAGGGGTGATATCCAGTGATCAGTGTTGTCATGTTTTCTCTTCTCACGCATTGTTTTAAAAGTAGTACCACAACAAGTTCTGGATAGTCTGTTAGCGTGGGTCTTCCTAACATGTTTACGCCGTTCCATAATATCGGTAAATTCCAAGTTGCAAAACGTGCACTTACTGACCATTTTGACAGTGAAAAATATCTTCTGCTTATAATTTTAACGACTTAACTAACCGTTGCAGTATCATTGAGCTAGGTTTCATTAGTCATCCCTAAACTTCATATATTTTAAGTACATCGGTTCTCGTTAGATAGAGACTTCCTATTTCAGCGTACATTATTTGCTTGTCGTCAGCAAAACATAATGTTAGGCTGTAGCTGCTTGCTACAAATGGGCACATCAACTTGGTCGAAGGCTTTTTATTGCACCTTGTGTCATTCGTAACACAAAACTTTATAAAATTCTGCATTTTGCTAAACTGTTTTGATGAAATGTTGCTCCGCCGTTTACCTTGAACTAGTCCTACTGCACCATTCGGCAGCAACTCAATGGTAATTGGGTGAAATTGTTCAGCAGGCAATTCAACTGTTGCATTAGGTTTTTTGTAGCTGCATTCACAAAAACAGCTGAATCCAATTGAAACTATTGTAACTTGTACTATACTAAATATAGCAATAATGATTTGGAGCTTGAAACTGTCCATTTTAATATATGTTTACAAGTACTACTCGTTGTATTTATTATTTTTAGAACATGTCGACTACCTTGGTTGACCTTACTATTGATTATATAATCTCCCGATTGCGATCCCTCACTTCGCCATCTTTAAATGATATTATTAACCTTCTGTTGGAATGGACCAAGATCGTTCCTTTTACATTACTCTATCGTATACTTTTCCAGTGGTACAACTCTTTACCTTCTGGTCGTCTATGGATTGTTCTTAAAAACCACACCCATAGAACGATTGGTTCCCCCATTTTCTCTACCCCACAAAACGTTTTACACGAAGTTCTTGCGGATAGTCACAACTTGTATTCACGTTTATCGACCCCATCACTTCAATTATCCAGGGTTATTTTGGAATTGGAACACACTACACCTAGGATCTCTGTTACTGATATACGACGAAAGCGGTTTTATGCGAACGAATTCAATGACGTTTGGATACTAATACCCATTACAACTACAACTGCAACTTCCTTGGACGAATGTATGAACACTTTATTGGACTATGTGTACGGATTTCAATGGAGACAGCCGCTAAGTCCTATGGTGTGTCAGATATATGAAGTTGATGAACTACCTAGGATGACTTTTCATAACTCTTCCACCATCAAAAAAATATGCGACATTGGCGAGGTTGATTTAACCTTTACATCCTTGTTTGAGCGATCATTACATGACATTGTTCTTCCAGGGTTATTGTATTATTTCGAAGACCAGTACATCAGAAACCAACAGACCCTCTCTGTTAATCAGCGAGGAGTTGAGATACAATGTTGCTGGTGTATGCAAATATTTAACATGTTGCTAGACCTGTTGTACACAGTATGCGTTATCACGATATTTGTATCTATAGAATACTGTAGCAATATGATTTACACTTGTACACTTGTATTTCATTAAAATTTTAAATCAAGTTTATGTCGCACAGTGTGTACGGATCGTAGCAGCAAAAGGGAAATGCGATTATAATCCTAACGCAAATTTAAAGCAACTTATTGATCTAATTATCCTGCAGTCTTACACTGCTGCGGTTTAATCCTGGAAACTAAATTCGAGGTAATGGATATCCCATGGCTTAATCCAAATATCCCTGGACTAGAGGGATTACTCTAACCCTGTTAAATACATTGGGTGGGCTGCGGATTATTCCCTTGCTCTCAGCAGCCCCAAACACATAGATAGGGGATTAATCCCAACCACTAAACTAAAGGGATTAATTCCAACCACTAAACTAAATCCCTAAAACAAATTGCAAAAGCTGGCCCCTCAGCGGGGTGGATTAGGGGGATTAAGAGGATTTAGCTGAGGCTGAGGGGCCAGCTCTTGCAATTTCCTACTACTGACTGTCAATGATTAGTGCAGAGCACGGTCCACTCATTAATTTAAGTTAATTAAAGGGATTCTGCTATTATGGCCAAAACAACCCAACATGGTCAGGAAAAGGGCCAGTGCTCGCCCACTGTACGTCGAAATGCCATCAAACTTTGTCATATCTGGATAGATTAAGACCTGTTCTTGCGATTTATAAAAGAAAACCAACCTATTCTGTGGTTCGTTTTAATTTTACAAGCCATTTTCAAACTTCATATGGAGATTGCAAAGTTACTTTCAAGTTTCGACCATATCAATGGTTTTCGCTTAATTACTCCTGAATTAACATAATTAATTAGTATAATTTTTATATCATTAAAACCAGCAAGTTTTGCTCTTTCAGAATATCCAAAAATATTTACCCTTTCTGTGGTTTGTTTTCATTTTACAAACTGATTTACAAGCCACATAATGGAGTTTAAGTTGGCCTCCAGATTTGGTTGGTCACGGTGTTTCTAATTAAGGTTGCATGTTAATTAACGTCAATAAGTAGGTTAAAACTTTTATAAATAAATTCAGCAGTTCTTCCTCTTCAAAATAAGCACAAGATAATTGGTGCTTCTGTGGTTCGATTTTATTTTACAAGCTGATTTGTAAGCCACATGCTGAAGTTCAAGTAGGCCTCCAGACTTGGATGGCCCTAGTGGTTTTAATTAAAGGTTTTACATTAATTAACATCAATAATTAGGTTAAAACTTTTATAAATAAACTCAGCAGGTCTTGCTCTTTAAAATAAGCACAAAATAATTGGTGCTTCGGTGGTTCGAGTTTGCGTTATGCTTGATTTTCTGACCTAACCGGGAGAGCTCGGCTCGTCCCTCAAGTATTGCGATTATTAATAGTCTAAACTTCATTTTAAGCTTAATTAAAGTTTATGTTTAATTAAGTTAATCCATATTCTAGCTAATTAATTAATGAAAGTTAAGTTAATTAAGTTTAAAGTTTAATTAATTTGGTTTTTATTGGTTTTAAAGCAAAAGGGAAGCGCGGCTTGCCCTTTCACTGAACTTAAGGGGGGGGGGGTCGCCGGGTACCAAATTTTATGGTCACCGATTTCGCTCATTTTTGGCTATAATATACCCCCATATGTGTCAAAAAACAAGACAAATTTTTAGAGTCCAGGGCCAATCCAGGTAAGTGATGTTGCAGTTCAAACCCCTACAATTTAGTATTTACGCCACTATGCCTCGCTGAGGGTTTCGAAGTCGTGTGCACATATGATGACAAAAGACTACGGCAAGGCCAATAGATCAAATTGAAGCCTCTATCTAGGGCTATGTATTGCTGCGTAAATGACAATGATACGCCAAGCACCAAGCGAGAAACGGCGTTTGAACGATTTGCTCAAGCTCCTTCCGGCTGTTATTTACTTCAAGCTTTAAAGTGCTCTAACTTTCTCACACTGCTTTGTAGAGACTTGGTGCAAGAAGATAAAATGTTCAGGACATCGAGAGCTTCAATTTGATATAAAATTTGGCTATATTTGTAAAAATTGAAAAAAAAAAAAATTAAAACATTGCCATTTTTTGACTATAGGACTCCGACATGGCACTGAGGCAGGCGTCCACAGTTAAACACCAGCAATTGCAGTGAAACACACGCACACATCTTTCTTTCATATGTGCAAATTGGCACACCGAATTTGGTTGGAATAGCTCGGCTTTCACCCGACTTATGGACCATTATATTCAAAAATTTGAGAAAATGGCGTATTTTGAGGCAAAACGCCAACGCGGTGACCAAAAGTGTGATCTACTCCCAAGCAGCAGCAGGGATTGTGCGTATGCAAATTGAAGCTCTATTTGTGTACTGTATTTGTGCACGGAATGGTCAGTTCAGGGCATGACGAAACATTTCTTCGGTGGCATTTTTGTAAGTCAAAATTTAGCAAAAACCGGCTTCACCCAACTTTGAAAATTTCTAGAAATTCACTGAGCTAACGCAAAAACACCTCATATAGATATTAACACGCTACCCAGTCCAGATTAACATTTTGACAAGCTATAGCTCATTTGCTCTTGCACAGCGCTCAAACTTTTGGTCACCGCGAAATTTTCCTAACTTTTTCGTTTTCCTATGTTTAACACATGTCGAGGTCACCTTTGGAGGACTATTGTGAACGATATGGAAAGTTTTGCAACAAACGCAACTGTCTTGTTTTGGGGACCCATGGGAACTACAAAATATGTGAAAATGAGGAAAATCGGAGATGGTCGAAAATTCGCGACCCCCCCCCTTAGTTTTTGCTTAGCTAGTGTGGAATTCTTTTAAAGTTCTTCTTTCTTTTGTAAGTTGCGGTTTTGTAATTTAAGGGAAGACTTTTATGTCTTCCCTTATTGCCAATTTGGAGTAACAGATGCGTTACTTTTGTAACTGTACAAATTCTCCGCTCTTTGAGTCCAGCTCGGCTGAGACTCAAAGGCAAAAAAGAAAAAGAGGGGAACTGAAAGAAAAGTTTTATTTTTTAATTCATGTCTTAGCTACCTAGTTGTTTGTGCTTTGTATTGTGTATTTTGTATTTTGTGAAAGTCTCGTACCTATTAAGTTTTAATTAATTATTTTACCTACCAAATCAGCAGTCACTAAGTCTTAGTTAAGAGGACCCTCTGGTCCAGGTTTTAGAAAGGTGTTGCGACTTGTTTTCTCTTTTAGCGAGAAATTGACGTAGTGTCAATTTCTCGCCTGAGTGCGTCTGCTTTGATGTTATCTTTCTTAATTTTCTCCCTAATTCTTACAATAGGGGAAAGGGATTAGTTTAATTGCCCTTTCCCCTTTAATGTCAACACTTGAGAGCCCGCTCAAAGTTATTTTATGATTGCAATAACTCGGACCCAATCAGAATCATTTAAGTGCGCGCCTTTTTGTGCGGAGGACAATTTCGGCCAATTGCCGAAATGATTGATTGCCGAAATTGTCGTGATTGACAGGTAGACTTGTTTTGAACATCAGTCTTACCTCGTCTTCCGAACCGACGGCCGCTTTTGGCCTCTCCCTTCACTCCCCCCTGTTTTTCTTTAATATAGGGCGTTACTATGCCCAAATTTTCCCCCACTCCGGAACGGGGCTAGTGTATTGACACTAGCCCCTTGTCAATTTTTGGGGTTTTAGATTAAGAGGGGGGTTTAGGTCTACATCCCACCATAGGTCTTCCCCCTTTATTCTCTTTTCAAAGGCCTAGTTTTTTAAAGGCGATTTCCCTCTTTTTCTGGGAATCGCCTCTGAGATTCTTACAGGACCCAGAGGTCCTTTTCTAAAAATACCCCTGAGAATTACCCTTTAACTTAAATTACTTATTCATTGTCTATAAATGATTCTGATTTCCGAAAGGAAATCCACTGAGAAGCTTGGACTTTTGGGAACTCTCCCAAAAGTCCCCAAATTTCAAGTTTAACTAAAATTTTCTCAATTTTTAACCACAGAACGCACTCTCAAACTTTTACACAATTTTACTCACCTTTCAAACTTTACAGCTCAGCTTCTTAGGGATTATTCCTGGACCCAGGAAATATCGTGTTAGGATCTTTCTCTGAAAGATCCTAACGGTTTTAACCTAACGATTCAGGTTGCGCTCAAGCCCTGTCTTGCCTTGCCTTCCTGGATCACAGTCTCTCTCTGCCTGGCCCTGCCTGTTGATCATCGCTGCTCCATCAGTGGATCTTGCCTGCCGTGCCAACCCTTCCCCATCTGCTGCTTACCAGTCCTCCTTGGTTCCCTTGGACCCAGATCCTCCGTCTCAGTCCTTCTGTCTCACCGGTGTGAGTTCCCTCGTGGATCCCCCGGATTCTCTGCTAATCTCCTTCACCCAGTGGTCTAGGAACCTAAGGTGCTTCTATCAAACAAACTAGTAACTTTTTTCTCTTCATAACCGGGATAAACAGTCTGCCAGGGGCAGGGTAGAGTGCACACACAGCTGCTGCAGTCAGGGTGATTTGTCCGACACCCTTTGGATCTTTCTCTGTCTACTACGGGTGATTTGTCCGACACCCATTTGCTACTTATCTGATCTCTTTGCCGTGCACTGCTACTCCCCCCTGGTTGAGGCTTGCTCCCTTGACCAGACGACTGACCGATCACTAACAGCTGTCCTTAGCGAAGTTCTATCGCTTTTCGGCTCTGAGAGCCTGTTCCAAGGCTACCAAAATTTCGGTTGTGGTACGGAGTTGGGGACCCCGAAACTGCCTACAGAAGATCGATCTAAAACTCTTGAACTATTAATTGAAATGAATTGTCTCAATTTTTGTCTCTCTTTCGTCTTGCGCTGTTCTTGCTGAAAATCTATTTGTTTAACTTGAAACTTTCGGGGAAATCTAAAATCCTGCCAAACTTCTAAAAACGTGCGAATTGACCTCTGGCCGCTTCCTTAGGCAGGAAGTAGGATATTAGCTTCTGGTTATCTGCCGAGCGGGTAGTCAGGACAAATATCGAGTGCCCGGGAAAGGGTGGAAATCCACGCAGTATTGATTGTTTCGTTTAAAATAGAAGCACACAGGACACCTCAAGCATATAGGCGGACCCCCTCGATACCTTATAGTTAGGAAGCGGAATATAGTGATCTAACTTTCAGAAACTGTACCAGTCGAGCGATTCATAACTTAATCATTCGAAATTTGGTAGGTTTCAGGTCCTAACATAAAGTTTGGAGGTTTAAACTTATTCAGCAAAGTTATTGGGATAACTTGTGTGTGTCAGACTGCTGGTTAGGTCTAGGTCTTCTGCAAGGTCTCACTTAAAATCATTAGGTTCAACAATTAGGTACGAGCCTTAGGGTTATTGTGGTCAGCTGTGTTTCCTGCGTGTGTGTTTAGTTCCGTAATTTGTTAGCAATTCATTGTATCAGTATTAATTGTATTTTGGTGTTTGCCACCGCCATATCTTGTGTTGATTGAATAGCTGACCCAGATTGTTTGTATCTAATTAATCCTTTTAACCACAGTCTGTATCATCTTATCCTCTTCTCTTCTGCACATTGCAAATTAAATCCTCAACTTTATAGGTTCTGTGGTCCGTTCTGCTAGGATCTTAGGATTTAGTTAAGGATCAGTTAGGTCTTACTTAGGACGTTAGTTAGGACTTGGCTTATATCACGCTGGCAGCGTTCGTGCCGGTATTATCTCACTGCAAGTTAGAGTGCGAGAATTGTGGTACAGAGCTAACTGTCAGTTTTGAGCTAGAAACATTCCAACATCAGAGCGAAGAGACTCTTAGTTTGATTCATCCTATTGTGGTTTGCGGTTGTCTACGTCCCTGGAACGTAGACCAGATTGTTGAGGGAGCTTACGAGGCATTTCCAGGCACTGAGGACATTGTGCCTAAACATTTCCCCTGGAAGTGTGACAGTTGTACTGAGCAAGAGGTGTTGATCTTCTGCCTGATTCCAGAAGGTACTGACTTGTGGGCATCTGTTGAACACGACAGCTGTTCACTAGACGTGTATTGGCCTTAGACGGAAACAGAGCTTAGAGGAATCGAACTCACGACCTAACGCGGACAAATCCCAGATTGGGTAGACCAAAACCAGGCTACTTAGTCCGAAGGATCTAAGAGTCGACCGAGTCGTCTCGTCTGTTCGCACTGCTGTTAGTGCTTTGAAATTAGTGTGTGTGTTGCTGAGAACAGGGTGCCACCGACCCCGGCGCCCTCTCAGCCTTTTCAACTTTCAGTCTAAAATCAGTGCTTACCAGTGCAAGCTTTTGGAGCCTAAAATAATACAAAGTTTACTCGTTTAATCTGACCCGTTTATACAAAGTTACTCGTTTAATCTGACCCGTAGCACTACACATAGTTTTTTCTCTGATAACAAAGAGTGTTGCTAGTGGCACACTCTTATATTATGTACTCTTGATTTAACTTATTCGTCCGTTAGGACAAGACATTTCTAACGCTACCAATTGTATCCTGGATAGCTCTGACCTGTTTCGAGATTTCTCTGGAGCAGAAATCTGACTTTTTAGCGTCGTCCGCAGGGATTCAGTTTTTGCCATTAAAAATTACTTTTGAAGAATCACACACCAATTTTATCTAAACAGCTGGATTTGAGAATTTTTGAAAATTTCTTGATGCATTCTAAACAAATTAAGGGAGGTCCGCCATGAAAAATTTTATGGGCACGGACTCTGCTCATTCATGGAAATTACTCTTCAACCATAAGAGATCCGACTTAAATTTTATAAACTTGTTAAAATGTATCATTTAGACTATAAAATATGTAAAAATGAACAAAATCGGAGATGGTCGAAAAATCAGCCAAAAATGGAGACCCCCTCCCCTTAAGTTTCCTCATTCAGGTTTTTGAAGATGAAATGCAAATAGCTGAAACGATAGCAATCGGTTTAGACAGATTAAATTAGCTAACACTGTTTCTCAGATTTACTTTGTAGGATCTTTCCAAAGTTGAGGATTGTGCATTGTACATCCCAAGGCTTGCAAAATTGGCGTCTAAATCAATGGATATAACAACTATAATTAAGTAAATAATTCAAAAGCGACAAATATTCCATTTTAATTTCAGCTTCGAGGTATACTGTTTTGCTTGATTGAGTGTTTTGACCAACTGGATTATACTTTACACTTTCGACTTGTAATCATCATAGCAAACAACTAAAATTACACATTCCGGAAATATAATTTTTAATAGAAGTTTGCACTTTGTATCTTTGCAAAAAGTGAACTTACATTTTTTGGTATTCTATAGTTAGATATGGAAATATCTTGACTCGAAGAGAAACGAGCAGCATAGGTTGCCAGAGCTGAACAGCGCAAAGTTTCATCCAAAACTTGCCTGCAATATCTGAAACAAAAACTGTATTGTGAACGGATGAAATCAGGATTGAAAGAATTGAGGAAAAGCCCATGGTGGGGGACCGAACCGAACCACCGAGTTTCATCCTTGCAGTTGAACATTAGACCACTCAGCTATACAGCTGCATTAAACTTCTGCTTTGCTTTAGTTTACTTTCAAGTTTATACCTTAGTTGAGGTAAAGCATCGGGCCAAGGGTCATCCTTGCCCAATACATCCTCAATTTCCAAAATCATTTTCTCTTTCACAGCAGGATGCTTACAGAGGTAGTAGAGAAGCCAACTGAGTGCTAAACAAAGCAAATACATACATACTGTCATACAGCTTAAAAAGGAGGAGACGTCATCCGTCGTGGCGTTTGAGACTCCTTCTGGCAACTTGGTTGAGTTGTTTTTGACCAACCTTACGGGGCCAGTTTCCTGGCTAACACTTTGCATCTTCGGGTGATGATCATCACATTGTGATGTCTAATGCAGCAAACAACAACAACAACAACAACAACAACAACAACATTTGCTCATGATGGTGCATCTATAGCTAACAAAGTTTTGTTAAAAATACTTGAAATACTTATGGTTGATACCGCCAAACTTGGGAAGGATTGTCTCTGCCGGGAGCGGAACCACTGAACTCTCGATCTGCAGTCAGACCTGCTAACCGCCGTACCAGGGAGCAGCCATGGAGAGATGAGCACATAACTTATATACCTATCTTTGTGCAAAATTGTACGGCAACCCATGCCCAGTCGCAACATAGCAACCTGTAAACATATAAATAAATGCTATATATCCTACCGTAGCCGGTGGTGTGAAATCCAGCAACGATATAGGTAAAACAGTGGCTATAGACTTCTTCTGGGTCTTGAGCAAAGTCACAGATTTCATCGATGGCAAATCGATCTCTCAGCTCAGAGGTGTCCATTGACTTTCTCTCATTCATAATTTCCTCTATCAACTTTTTGGATCGATTGACAGCTGAAACAGATATAACACCTGGCTTAATTACTACCACCAAGAGTACATAATAGCAAGAGTTTATAATACCAAGAGTAAGACACTCAGCTCTTCCTAATAGAATAAGCTTACAAGATGCTCGAAACATTAAGGCCAAAATCTCGGGAGGGCTTCTCAGCGTGTAATCGTACATCGCTGACATTGATGTTTTCGACAAAATAAATACTATAACTTGAGCTAGGAAAATCGTACGGCAATAATTTTTATATCATTATGTTACGTAGAACGAGATCTTTTTAACGATATAAAAATTATATAGTTCGGTTTAGGAAATCCCTCACAAATTCAGCAACAGCGTAAGACATTTCTATGTAATGCTGAAATTCCCAGAATTTTCGTGGCAGGGATGCTTTATTGCCGGTTTTGTAATAGATTACCAACACCTAACTATATAATGTTTATATCTTAAAAAGATCTCGTTCTACGCAACATAATGATATAAACATTATTGCTGTACGATTTCCCTAGCTCAAGTTATAGTATTTAATTTGTCGGAAACACCCGTTATTAAAAAATGTCAGCGTTGCATACGCAGTTGCGTTGCACACGCAGAAAAGCTCCCCCCCGAGATTTTGGCCTTAATGTTTCGAGTAGGAATGTTTTGATGATCAATTGACATCGGAATCAAAACAGTTGGCCCAAATCCGTTATCTGGCATCTCGCATAAACATTGTGCAGCCATTTTGCACAACTTTGAAATTTGTGCAGAATAAAAATTCAGCTTGGAAAAGTATGCAATCATGACAGAAAACAGACATCTTGGTAAAGGGAGCCGTGTAAAGATTTTATGTTATCCAGCATCAAACCTCCATGTGGCACGGACGTTAAATTGTCATTAAGAAGGTAAAACCTGAAATAACTAAATCAACTCTCTTCATTCCCGAAGGGCAATAACATTTTCCAACGTTGCAGTTAAAACTGAAGTTAGAAAGGCTTGCTGTGCACAAACAGCGATTACGGCACCATTGCCTTCCACACACTCATCTTCATTCCCGAAGGGCAAATGCCTGTTTCAACAAGTTCTCGGATTTATGTGTTTAAAATTCTGTCAAATTGGCCTTTTGCATTTTTTGGCTTTTACTGGCTTCTCTAGGAATATGTGGCAGAATTTCTTCAAGATTTAGAAATATGATTTTTGCAAGTAGAAGTCAAAAATAGTGAGATGCCAATTTGGCAGGATTTTGACAATTTCGCCTATGTTTAACACGTAAAACCGGCCACTTATTCCTAATAGGAATAACTGGCATTATTATTTTAAGCTTCAGAAACATGATTTTTGCAAGTAGAAGTCAAAAATAGTGAGATGCCAATTTGGCAGGATTTTGACAATTTCGCCTATGTTTAACACGTAAAACCTGCCACTTATTCCTAATAGGAATAACTGGCATTATTATTTTAAGCTTCAGAAACATGATTTTTGCAAGTAGAAGTCAAAAATAGTGAGATGCCAATTTGGCAGGATTTTGACAATTTCGCCTATGTTTAACACGTAAAACCTGCCACTTATTCCTAATAGGAATAACTGGCATTACTATTTTAAGCTTCAGAAACATGATTTTTGCAAGTAGAAGTCAAAAATAGTGAGATGCCAATTTGGCAGGATTTTGACAATTTCGCCTATGTTTAACACGTAAAACCTGCCACTTATTCCTAATAGGAATAAGTGGCATTATTATTTTAAGCTTCAGAAACATGATTTTTGCAAGTAGAAGTCAAAAATAGTGAGATGCCAATTTGGCAGGATTTTGACAATTTCGCCTATGTTTAACACGTAAAACCTGCCACTTATTCCTAATAGGAATAAGTGGCATTATTATTTTAAGCTTCAGAAACATGATTTTTGCAAGTAGAAGTCAAAAATAGTGAGATGCCAATTTGGCAGGATTTTGACAATTTCGCCTATGTTTAACACGTAAAACCTGCCACTTATTCCTAATAGGAATAAGTGGCATTATTATTTTAAGCTTCAGAAACATGATTTTTGCAAGTAGAAGTCAAAAATAGTGAGATGCCAATTTGGCAGGATTTTGACAATTTCGCCTATGTTTAACACGTAAAACCTGCCACTTATTCCTAATAGGAATAAGTGGCATTATTATTTTAAGCTTCAGAAACATGATTTTTGCAAGTAGAAGTCAAAAATAGTGAGATGCCAATTTGGCAGGATTTTGACAATTTCGCCTATGTTTAACACGTAAAACCTGCCATTTATTCCTAATAGGAATAAGTAGCATTATTATTTTAAGCTTCAGAAACATGATTTTTGCAGGTAGAAGTCAAAAATAGTGAGATGCCAATTTGGCAGGATTTTGACAATTTCGCCTATGTTTAACACGTAAAACCTGCCACTTATTCCTAATAGGAATAAGTAGCATTATTATTTTAAGCTTCAGAAACATGATTTTTGCAAGTAGAAGTCAAAAATAGTGAGATGCCAATTTGGCAGGATTTTGACAATTTCGCCTATGTTTAACACGTAAAACCTGCCACTTATTCCTAATAGGAATAAGTGGCATTATTATTTTAAGCTTCAGAAACATGATTTTTGCAAGTAGAAGTCAAAAATAGTGAGATGCCAATTTGGCAGGATTTTGACAATTTCGCCTATGTTTAACACGTAAAACCTGCCACTTATTCCTAATAGGAATAAGTGGCATTATTATTTTAAGCTTCAGAAACATGATTTTTGCAAGTAGAAGTCAAAAATAGTGAGATGCCAATTTGGCAGGATTTTGACAATTTCGCCTATGTTTAACACGTAAAACCTGCCACTTATTCCTAATAGGAATAAGTGGCATTATTATTTTAAGCTTCAGAAACATGATTTTTGCAAGTAGAAGTCAAAAATAGTAAGATGCCAGTTTGGCAGGATTTTGACAATTTCGCCTATGTTTAACACGTAAAACCTGCCACTTATTCCTAATAGGAATAACTGGCATTATTATTTTAAGCTTCAGAAACATGATTTTTGCAAGTAGAAGTAAAAAATAGTGAGATGCCAATTTGGCAGGATTTTGACAATTTCGCCTATGTTTAACACGTAAAACCTGCCACTTATTCCTAATAGGAATAAGTGGCATTATTATTTTAAGCTTCAGAAACATGATTTTTGCAGGTAGAAGTCAAAAATAGTGAGATGCCAATTTGGCAGGATTTTGACAATTTCGCCTAGGTTTAACACATAAAACCTGCCACTTATTCCTAATAGGAATAAGTGGCATTATTATTTTAAGCTTCAGAAACATGATTTTTGCAAGTAGAAGTCAAAAATAGTGAGATGCCAATTTGGCAGGATTTTGACAATTTCGCCTATGTTTAACACGTAAAACCTGCCACTTATTCCTAATAGGAATAAGTTGCCACTTATTCCTAATAGGAATAAGTGGCATTATTATTTTAAGCTTCAGAAACATGATTTTTGCAAGTAGAAGTCAAAAATAGTGAGATGCCAATTTGGCAGGATTTTGACAATTTCGCCTATGTTTAACACGTAAAACCTGCCACTTATTCTTAGTAGGAATAAGTGGCATGACTTTTCCATATTTAGAATAACGGCAGTTGAAGCCAAAAAATGCAAAATGCCAATTGAATGAAGATGAGTGTGTGGAAGGCAATGGTGCCGTAGTCACTGTATATATGCGCTATGCAAATCTTTTTAACTTCGATCTAACTTCAACGTTAAATAAAGGTTCTTGCCCTTCGGGAATGAAGAGGGTCGATTCTTCACAGGCGGTCAAGTGGTAAACTTTATGTCAATGGCAATGTTTATTTTCACTGTCAAATGTAAGGTGCCAGATAACGTTTAGATGCTAGAGATCATCAAATATTTACATGTTCTCCTTACCAACATAAAATTTAATAGGTTACGACAACCTGTGTTTTACAAAGAGCTCAGCCAGCTGCACAAATTCAAAAGTTGTGCAGGATGGCTGCACAAATATTATATGAGATGCCAGATAACGGATTTGGGCCAAACAGTTTTGATGCAGGTTTTGATTTTTGATGCACTAAATCAAATCAAATCACTTAAAACTTTAGACAGAAAAAATCAATCAAATCAAATCTAATAAAAATTTACGGTAAAGAAAATCCATCAAATCAAATCAGTAGTTCTTTCAAGACAAGGTTTTGATTTGATTTGATGATTTTTGATGTGTTTTGATTTTTATCTGTTCTGGTATAATTTATATCAGATTAGCCGTAAAATGTAACCAAAAATTAAGTTTCAAGCTTTCAAGTTTTGCAAATCTCTAGCTTTTCAATGATACTATTTGGAATTCCAATGAATTCATTAATAGTAGAATATAATGCTATAGTCCATCAAGTGAAAATAAGTGACTGTAGCTTTTGCTGTATGTAGGTATTTTTGGTAACTTATCAACCCAGATCAATTAATAAAGTTAGCCATAAAAGTATACTTTTCTTGAGACAAATTTGCGATAAATTCCCAATTTGTGTATGTATATTGTAAAACTGGATAATTCACGAAATCCCAGAAAATTTCAGGGATTTTACAAAATTCTTAACACTTTCAAGAAAATTGTGAAGCTTAAGTTAAAACTTGTTTATTCAACAGATCTCCTGAATTGAGGGAATGAGGGATTTAACAGAATCCCATGTCACTTCCAGGAAAATTGTGAAAGATTGAGTCTGTTGAATTGTATCAATTTTTTGTTGTATATTTGTAAACTGTTATTAAATTTTTCCCGAAGTAATGATGTATTCCATAATTTCATGTTATTCCCAACATTATCAATCTAAAGTAAAGACTAAAAGCCATACGGGGCTGTATTTTTGTTTGTTATTTTTATCATTATTAAATTTACGCAAACTGGAAATTTCCGCCATAACTTGATCACACCACACGGACAAGCTGACAGTCATTCGAATCCCCTCATCAAGACCTACAACTTATTCTTCGATTCCTTACGGTTTAAGAGATAACAGCGAAAATTGACTTTCGAGGTCCAAAACTGATTAGTTTCCGAAATATTGCAAGACGTTGACAGTTAAACACGCTGGTCCGTCGGTCAAGTATCGTCCACATTTGTACTCCTTTAGGATTTGTTATGCCTGTGCCAAACGTGTTCTGTGCTCTGTGCTCTGTGGGCATCTCAACCTAAGCACAGCAACGAGAAGGGGAGAACTTGAAAATAGCAAGTAGCAACCAGATTGTTTGGAACACGGATTTCTCTCAACTCAAGCAAGCAATTAGAAAACGACTTTGCGCACGCGTTTTTGGGACAGCTGCCGAGGGCTATTTTTCATGGTTTAGCGTTTTGTTTTTTGTTCGAGAGAAATAACCATGCAAACTTGAAAATTTTGACGATAAATTTGCACGTATGTTTTCTGTAGGATAGGAAGCAAGTAAGAACTCAACATGTAGCTGCGTTTGCGCAGCAAGTTTAAAAATGCTCTTCCAGCGGAAACTTAACTTATGCACAAAATCTTGGTTGTTAGCTCATTTTTTATCAACTTCGAGTTCAGAAGAACAACAGCAGAATAGAGGAAGGCCCCGCACATATAAACATCAGTAGCTTTCGGTTATGTCTATGTCAAAAGCCGAAAAAACATTATTTATATCAAAACTCAAAAGAACCGGAAGCTAGAGTCAGAGCCAGAACCAATTTCAAAAATCCGAATCTATCCCAGCACCGAATCGGTCTATCTGATCATCCCCAACAAAGTATCCATCCACTGCGGGTGCTTGCTCGCAGTATATTTATGTGGTGAATAAATAAAAATTGCCGAATACGATTCTAAAATGTGAGATTTGATTTTGATAGCTCAAGGATTACGATAAATTTTTGAAAAAATCAAATCAAATCAAATCAATTGAAGCCAGGAAAAGAATCAATTGCTACGGCAAAAAAGTAAAAATCAAATCAAATCAAATCGATTGAATTTTGGGAACATGAAAATCAATCAAATCAAATCACTTGATTTTTGGACGATCAGAAAATTAATCAAATCAAATCGAAACTAAAAGAGCCGCATCAAAACATTACTAGTTTCGAGCATCTTGGAAGCTTATTCTATTAGGAAGAGCTGAGTGTCTTACTCTTGATATTATAAACTCTTGATAATAGATAAGAAGAGTGACAGTTGGCAGGCTATCTGTTATCAGCTCCCGGCATGCGTTTGGTGCTTTCTTCCAGCATTCAAGGATAGCTGGCGAATGTGTGTTTGATTTGCTAGGTACATATTTGTGGTGGGATCAGACCTCAATTTACCACATATACGTGATCACTGTGGATTACAGATGTGTACGTTGTAAATCAAACAATGTCGACCTCAATGACTGGCAAACTGGCAAAAACTGGCAAATTTGTAGCAAGTGTAAAATTAATTAGCGGAAAATTGGTAAGCTGGCAGCCTTCCAAATATTTCCTTCCTGCCTCAGATGCTGGACTGGAAGGCGGACTGTGGAGTCGATTTTCCAGTTCTTGCATACACTGAAATTACATCATAAAAATTTAAACAACAATCAGCAGCGTGCAAACCACAAACTGATTTTTTAATAAGGTGCTCAGTATTTGTCAGGAACCCGTTGAGGCCTATGGAATGCTACCCTCCGTTGTCCTTGCAGAAAGATGGACAAGAGACGGAGAGGCTACAAATTGACAAATTGATTTAAATGATGCATTTCAATCGATTAAATGAAATAAGTGGAACAAGTAAATACAAGTTCATCATTTATGAAATTGAAATGCCTTTTGCGACATTCGCAGTTAACACAGTCAAAAATCTTGCATTCCAACTGTTAGCTTGACAAAATTAGCGATATTTGGAGTTGGCTGAGTAATTGGTTGAAGGTCAGCAACAATCGGGGAAGAGACCTAAATTTTAAATGCATTTTATCTAACGACTAGATCCTAGAAAAAATTACAAGTATACGTTCGGTCAGGACACAGTATTTAAGGATGGTCAAAAAGAAATGTTAGATACTTAATCATTACATATACACCTATTTGTTATATATTATGTGATATATATTGTATTATATTATATATGTGCAATGTATATTAAATTCCTTAACATGTCCTACGTACGTACAGTGTTATAATCCTGACTGAATCGTAAGAGTGTATCGGGTTTCTCCCTGAAGTAGTCACCAAAAATTATCTTAGATGTCGTATGAAAGGCATAGTTGAGCATAAGATCCTGGGCCACAACTGGTTTCCCCTTGCCACCCGCTTTTGCCACCTCAAGCCATTCTTCCAATGACGATTTGCATAGCTGAAGTTTGCACTTGCAATATCAAATTAGCAAACCATTTAATACTTCTTGTTTGGAATTGCAAAGCTTCATGTCTAGACTACTCTAAATAATTTTGGAACCTATTTCCAATTGACTTTCTAAACTTTACACACTACATAAATACAATATTAGCTGAACTCAACTGTAAGGAGGATATTCGGAGGTTCCTGTTCCCGGACATGGTCACTTTTCTGCGCCATCTTTCAATACTGATTTCAACCTTTCACACACACAATTAGTCTCCAAATGCAAACATAAAGTCAGAATTTCTAATTTTCTCCAGCATCGCACCTGATTAAAATGTGGCACATTGTGGCAGTTGGCTTCATGACCAAAGTATGAGTCCAAACGGTCTCTCACCATTCTACCATCTTCTCCATTTCGATACGTAATACTTTTCCAACCGAAAAAGTCAGCAAAGTTGGCGAACAGTTTTTCTAGAATATATAGTTTGAAACGACATTTATATAACTGTGACCTTTAGAAAAGCTGCTGAAGTTACACAAATCGTGTTCCTTCATATCATGTCCTCTTTAATAATTATACAGGCCCTTACCTGACTTTTACCTGACTACCTGACTGGCTACCTCCAGCTTTTCAAGAAAGGGTCTAGTAGAATAAAAATTACGCGATCCTGTTCAGAAAAGCGTTAAGATAGTTAAATTTAGTTATCCCACAGTTGAAAGTGGGCCGTGGGTACCCACGGGTAACTGCGGATACCTGCGGGTGGTAGAGATTTTGCTACCTGCAGGGCACCCGCGCGGGTAGTTGCGGGTATCTCTTGTTGATATATAAACTAAAATTCTTAGATTTTTTGAAAAGTGTTCGGAAAAATACAGGTCCTGGTGGTTATTTGAAAAAAAATCGCTAATTTGGGCTGGGTGCATTTCTCCACGACTACCTATGTCTTTCAGCAGACGGACCTAATGATGCTGCTATACCTACCTCTTTTACAAGGCTTAGAAGCCTTTAATTTTATTACAATGCTAGTGTTGTTTTTGTGGAGTTTAGTGGATATGGTACATAAAGTCACTCTCCAATCGCTTCTATAAATTGTTCGAAACTAGGAATGTTCCCTCAAAAGTTTCAAAATACTTAATAATAATATTATATACTCTAAAAATCCTTATAACTAAGCTACATAATCCGTAACTTTGCATTCACCTATCTTTACCTCAGTTTCTTGACGTTGATAATCTGTAGGTTGTAACAGAACGTTTAGCTGGACAACATATAATTTTGCTTTGTTTTTGTTATTAGCCTCTGGTCAGTTTTTCGAATGAATATGTAATATCCGAAAAGTCAGTAGTTAAAATCCCCTTTTGTAATTTTATTTTTCGGAAGCTTTACGTTCACAGGTGGACAAGGGAGGAATTTCTACCCTCGGCGAATTCCCCCACAAGGGGTATGAAAATTGCTCTCACAAGAGGTTAACTATATGGCCAAGGGATAGAAATTGCAGAAAAATAGGTTTCCAGACTCAAATTTCCAAAAAATTTCCGGCTTCGCCAGATTTTTTACTTTATAGCTACGTGTTGCTAAAATCGTCCAAAGAACGCTGTTTTATTTAAAATCACTGCCATAGGATAACGTGGGGGGAATGGGGGGGGGTGCAGACCCCCCCAGACCGGCAAAAGACGGGTAGACCTCCTCAGCGAGAAGGAAAAAAGAGCAGGCCCTCTTGTCCAGAACGGAAAAAAGGGTAGACCCCTCAGCGATTTTTTCAAAAAATTTCTTAAAAATCGCTAAAAATTGTCATTTTTTACTAGTTTTTGTCAAAAACGTTAAAAATTCGCAATTTTTGCTATTTTCGGTATAGACCCCCTTAAACTTTTGGAATTTTTCAGGGGTAGACCCCTCGCCGAGGTCGGGGTAGACCCCCAGAATCGGACTCCGTGTTAATGCGTGATCACTGCTGTAGTATACACATTATAGTAAATTATGGTAAACTAAGCTAAGTAGTTTAGAAGCTGGTAAAAAATTTAGAATAAAAAGCTTCTTCGTCTTCCCAGAAGCTTTAAATATACGTTCTATTTTTTACTATATTAATTTTTTAATAAAATTAGTAGCATAGTAATCGTATAGCACTCGAAACATTTTGCTGGTATCTTACGGGTATCCGTTGACTGCGAACCGCTGGTCGCGGGGCGAGGCGGGGAGGGGCGGGTGCCAGCTTGCGGGTAACGGGGCGGGCCGGGTACTGAAAATGGTATCCGCTTCCAACTCCGAGCTCTCCGAGTTAGGGAGAACTCCGTGCTCGTGAAGAAAATTAAGAGTTAATTTTGAATATGCAAACAGTATGTACTCTACTCTACTCTACTCTAGCTTACCCTTTCTTGAAAAGGATCTTTCTGACTGCAGGGCAGGCGTTTTTCACTATTTCCCTGACCCTATATGTTTAATACAAGATGAAAATAGATGATTGCACTGAAACTTCAGAACGATATTACTTTGGTTCTTACCAGGTCTGTCAAAAAGCCTGGACGTGGCCTTCAGTGTATCCGGATGCGAGAGCGACACAACTCGAGTGTCCTCGTACCAGAAACTGCAGACTGGCCCAAACCTTTCATGCAAATCGCTCAGAAAATAGTGCAATCCACCAGCCGCTGCAATTTCTTCCAAATTTCCTTTCCTGAAAACTTTTTGCACAATTTCAACCACAATTTCACACAAAACTTCCCTCCCATTGTCACCTGCATGAAAATTGCAACATTCCAGTGAAATATAATGCCATCTTGTTATAAATGTAACTGCAGGGCGGCCAGACTCGAATAATTCGAACCTCAAACGGGAATCGAACCCACCCAGATTCTGTTTAAATCTTCGACGCTCTACTAATTGAGCCAACCGGACCGAGCTTAGGTTTGAATTCGAACCCAAACTGTAGTGGTAAGCTCAAGAGTACATAATAGATAAGAGTAACAAACTCTTACGCTAGCATGTACAAATCATGTAAGGTATGCTCGGTTCATTAACTCGGGACCCCCCCGTAACTTCCGGGAGGGGTCCCACTTTGCACTAAACGCTTTCATATAAGCGTGTGTCTGCTCGCTGATTGGCCCATTAGCCTAAGGCTTATGATAGGTAACTTATTAGTTATTTTAAATAAGTAATTATAGCTTTAATTAGGTTAATGCAATTAAAAAACTAATCCGACAACTTTGTAGCATTTTTTCTGCTCTTTCAAATGATATAAAAATTGTTGCACATTACATTCCTTCGAATTTTTGTATTGTGCAACAATTTTTAGATCATTGGAAAGAGCAGAAAAAATGCTACAAAGTTGTCTAATTAGTTTTTTGATTGCATTAACCTAATTAAAGTTAGAAATTAATTAATAAAACTAACTAATAAATTACCTGCCATAAGCCTTAGGCTAACGGGCCAATCAGTGAGCAGACACACGCTTATATGAAAGCGTGTATTTAGTGCAAAGTGGGACCCCCCCCCGGAAGTTACGGGGGGGGTCCAGAGTTAATGAACCGAGCATACCTTACATGATTTGTACATGCTAGCGTAAGAGTTTCTTACTCTTCTATTATGTACTCTTGCTAAGATTAGAAAGTTTATGCAAATGAAGACACTACCGTAAGCACACAACTAACTTGGAGTCGGAGGACGCTAGGCCTGGAGGGAATTCCTTCAATGTCTAAAAGAATTATAATTATTATATAATTATTATTATTATTATTATAATTAATGTACTACATATTAATATTTAGAAGAAGTTTGCTTGCTATGTTCATTAGGAGGTATGTCTTCGGTAATTATGTGGTAGCTTAAAAACCTTTTGTAACTCAATTAATATTCCTATTCTTATAAAAAAACATCATTTCTTGTTAATTCGAATTCTTTTTCTTAATTATATGTACAATTTGCAATGTATATATTCTAAGATGATATTTTATGAAGCCAATTACTTCACTATTCGCCAAGAATTCTATAAAGTACAAATCTTAAATTGTGTTAGGTACGTATGAAACACCGAAATCTTGATAGAAATTTCCTGTGTTCCATTATTTAAAATAAAATTTTGCTACATTTAGAATATTAGGAATAAAAACTAGATTACAACCGAATTCGTTTGAAACAATCACCTTATCCGAGAAATGACTCTTGAGAAACACAACAGAGAATATAATTAGCAAGACGGCTACAATAATGGCAACAATCATAACTAAACTTTCCAAAAAGTCTGAAAAATTATTTTTTAATTATTTTTATAATCTAAAGGGTCCCGACAGAAGCAACCACACTTGTCAATCCAGTCAGAATAGTAAACATCAAATGCAGCAAATGCTGGCAGAAAACTGTGGCCTTGAAATATTGTAAAATGTGGACCGCAGAACCACGCAAATGTCAGCAAGTTTTACACAAACAGGTTTATTTCTTATTTCTTATTTCTTCTTCTTTCTTATTTACACTGCGAGCTGTGCTCATGGTACTGTTCTGTTTGACACAGTGGCTACAGAACTCGCCAGTTGCAAGTTTTTGCTTGGAGAGAACCAATAAAACTAAACAATTTAATAATTTATTCCTCCACCCCGGTGGTAAAACTTTGGCTTCGCCGGGAATCGAATCACGAGTCACGACATCCCGATCCACAGACGAGAATGCTATCCAACCACCAAAGAGATGAACATCACTGATCGAACCGGGTTAAGATTATCGAACCAGCTTTGACAGTGTGATCCTGTGACCTTTTCGTGGATGGGTTAAACCAAGGTTAAAAGAGTTAAATTTAAGCCGAGTTAAGGCGGTGGGGTCCATGTTTTGGTCATTTTTTCGACTTTCTCCGATCTCGCTGATTTTTACATATTTTATTGTCCAAACGGTATATTTTAACGAGCTTTTAAAATTAAAGTTGTACGTCTTACGGTTATTGAGTAATTTTACTTCAACGTTGAGATTTCATGTGTTAAACATAGGAAATTAGTAAAGTTGTCACTTTTTCACGTTTTTCACGTTCACGTTTCACGTTAAAATGGATCCGTTCAAGGTTTATATCATATTAATTCCATTTTCCAAACTGTGATTTTAATCAGAATTTAATCAGATTTTAATCAGGAATCAGAATTTTAAATTAGGCCTGTAAAAAATTTTAATGAATTTTTGAAGTATTAAAATTAGAACTGATACGAAATCTGGCGCGCGCGCGAAAAAGTAACAACTTTTCTAATTTCCTATGTTTAACACATGAAATCTCAAATTTGAGGTGAAATTACTCAATAACCGTAAGACTTACATCTTTAATTTTAAAAACTCGTTAAAATATACCGTTTGGACAATAAAATATGTAAAAATCAGCGAGATCCGAGAAAGTCGAGAAAATCGCCAAAAAATGGATCCACCCTTAAGCAGAGTTTAAATTTTTAATCCTTCGGTTATTCGCGAAAAGAGTTAAACATTAACTCTTTTATCTCTACTCTTTTCGTGAATGACATGTATAGTTAAAGAGTTAAACTTAACATCATAACTTAACTTCATGTAAGAGTTAAATTTTACTCTATCCTTTCATGAATGGGTTAAACTTAACTCTTTTAACTTGCTCACGCCATTTTACAGTGAACTTTAACCAGCGTCTCAACACGCTGGTTAAACGAGTTAAATTTACACAAAAGACCAAGTTAAAGTTGACAAAAACGATTGACTTGCACAACTATACAGCTGTGACATATAGTATCATTGTGCACTGTGATTGCATATACGGACCGCCTTGTTATGTCCGACTGACCTGATTGTGGGACTCAGCTGGGGCTTACAATCAGGTTATTTTGCTTTGAAATTGACCACCCATTTTTAATAAAGAAACGCCATTTCGTCCCCTGGCGATCAACTCCATTTATACGTGATGTTAAGCACACATAATATGCGCTTTACAGAGAATTAATGCCCACATATAAAGCAGTAAAATGTCCCAAAACGCCAAAAAGCGACGGGTATTCATAAAGTTCCGTCATCTATTTGAATAACAGCATTATTAATCTCCTTCAAATGAAGGATTTTCATATGAAAACATACATATATATAACGTACGTATATATATAAACTCATAAGTCACTGCCGTAAAAACAAACACTTTCCAATGTATTACATAAAAGCTACTAATAAGATGCGCAAAATGTACTATGCTTTACATTATTGTGTAAGAAATGAAATTGCCACGTTTTGCGCGAGTAATGAAGCTTTAAATGTGACAAGATAATCCAACGGCAACAAAGAAAGGGCAACACTTAAGCCCGGTTCACACTGCACAAGGTTTAAGGTTTCAGGTTTAAGGTTTATGGTTTAAGGTTTAAGGTTTAACGTTAAACATGTTTATTTGTGCTGAAGCGTTCACATTGGAAGGTTTAAGGTTTAAGGTTTAAGTTTTTAGGTTTAAGGTTTAAGGTTTAAGAAAGCCGAGTTAAAAATATTTTAACTTTGTGTTTAGGTTTAAGCTTCCTACGTATTATATATAGAAGGTTTAGTTAATAATTTTCGTTATATATATTGTAGAATTCCTTACGTATGCACAGAACTAAAAAATTTTAAAATTCATGAAGATTTGAATGCACACTGTTTGATATAAGAAACCACGTGATATTCAGATATTCCTTAAACCTTTCTTAAACCTTAAACCCTAAACCTTAAACAATAAACCTTAAACCTTAAACCTAAAACCTTAAACCTTAAACCTTTTGCAGTGTGAACCGGGCTTTAGGGCCGTTCCAACGAAAGGGTAGAGCAGAGTAGAGTAGAGTTAAAATTAGCTGTGTTAACTCTACTAAAGCTTGAGTTTCCTCTTTTAGCTTTTTCATGAAAAGGATCGAGTTAATTTTAACTCTACTCTACTCTTTCTTGAAAGGCCCTTAGGGCCTATTGGCGAATGGGTAGAGTAGAGTAGAGTAGACAAGAGTTAAAATTAACTCTTTTAACCGTTTTCATGAATGCGAAAAGTTAAATTTAACTCTGCCTGTTGTTAACTTTTGACTCTGCAGGGTTGAAAATCAAAGAGTTAAAGGAGTTAAAACTGCCAGAGTTAAAATTTACTCTGTGCATTCGCGAAAAGAGTTATGTAGAAGAGTTAAAACTGGGAGAGTTAACTCTCTGCATACGTGAAAAGAGTTTAAAAGATTATAGTCTTTACTTCGCAATGTTCAACTTTTCATCATTTGAGAATTTTGAAAAACTTCCCAACGTTTGGAAAATTTTGAATAAAATAAGACAACAAAAGAAGATATTTACTCATTTTATTAATAGGCATTTATTACTGTACATCTTCAATGCAGCGTCATCCTGTTATTATTCTTTGTCGTCATCGTGGTCTCGTCAAACGAAGAAACCTGTTTTTTGGTTCAACTGTTAGTGTTCATACAACCAAGTTGAAAAGCACGTAGAGATGGCCTGAGATCGATTTCGTCCATACATGCCAAGTTTAGCCTGCAGTTACTCCTGGTTATGTTTAGCCGACCGGCTGCTTCTGACCCGGCTGGCCGCCGGCTCGGCCAGCCGGGTTTTCCACGGCCGGCCAACAACTCTAGTGGTCAGGGTCCACAATTTCTGTCTGCTTTGGACAAAGCAATTTGTCAGTTGGCAGATATCAAGAAGGTTGAAACGACTAGATATAACCCTTCTAGTAATGACCAGGTTGAGCGTTGGCATAGAACATTGAACACATGTTGGCCACGGCTGTAGAAGAGCATATTGATTGGGATTGAATGGTTTCGTATTGCACCTTTACGTACAATACCAGTGTTCACGCCGCCAGGGTGACTATTCTTTTCTATTCTATTCTAATTCTATCTGTCTCATGGATGGGATCCCACTTTGCCTAACAGCTTATAAGCTTGTTCTACCAGGAAATTATCGTAGGGTTCCAGACTATGTTGTTCAAGTTTCCGAGGGTCTTCGCAAGGCCTGGAGACCGTCCAGACTGCTCAGAGTCCAAGGAGAGAAATTATAATAAAGGAGTTAAGTAATTAGGATTTCGGGAAGGTGATCTAGTTATGGCATGCCACAGAGTGGGATCCGTTAGATTCTGATCCAGAAGAAGCTCGTGAGGTTCCCAGAGCAGAGACACCGGATTTATACAGGGCTGTCGACAATTTTTTGGATGCGCCTGTTGACGAGTTTCCAGATGCGCATGTCGACGAAGACGTTGAGCTAATTGCGGAAGCAGTAGTTGATCGTGTTTGGGCACCTGTGGATAGTGGTTAACTGTACAATCCCAGAGATGGAATGACCCTTACATTGGGCATCATCAGCACTTGGCTGATTGAGGCACAGAAAATGCACTAACTTTTCGTACTGTCGTACAGGACGTGGTAGGCGATGGAAACGGCTTCAATAGGGTGATTGCACATGTAATATTTAATACCGAACATGATTATGATAAGGTCAGAAAATTTATGGCTTGATATGTAGAGAGTGATCCCAGGATTTCCAGAAGGTTAATTATTATCATGGGCCTGACAAGCCTTATGATATCGAGACCATCACATATGGAACACAGATGGAACATATGCCACTGAGCATGAAATACATATCGCTGCTGCTGCTCTGAACACTATTATTTCTACATTTACCAACCCATGGGAGGATAATTATTGGGTTTGGCAAGAATTTAGACATACCTTTATCTGGATTGAACCAGATCACGACCACCGTACGATTCATATTTGGCATGTGGATATAAATTACTATATGTATGTGCTGGATGTGGCCGAGGTGCTGTTAAGCCGTTCTACCACACTTATCCAGAGGTTATACATTCGTACGCTGCTGCCTTACGCCCGGTCACTCGAGGCCAGAGTAAGGACAAACACTAGTTGAATTTAGTGCTGACATTAATTGTATAGGCTAGGTAGATATAGGAAAAGGTGCTCTTAGGTTTCTGTTATTGTTCAGTGTCTTGTGTTGCTCAAAAGTTTTTCGTTATCTGTGGTCGAATTTACAGTTACGATTGATTTTAAGTTTACTCCGCTGTTTAACGTTTTCACTCAGTTCTGAGTAACTAACAAGTTACGATTAAGCTATTTCGTCTGAAGGTGGTGATTCCCTTTGGTCACATAAAGTTTGCACCATTATTACACCTGCATTACTTGGAGTTAAGTAGCTATTTTTATATCAAAAGGTAGCTTGACATTTTCTCCTTTGAATGCATGCCACGAAACTAATGTTGCTTATCTAAAATATTTTTAACACATTTTAAAAGAAGTATAATTTTCCAGAATTTTTGCAGACTCAAGTAAATTTTTTCGTGAGACAGCGGTTAGATCATTCGATACCTCCATCAAATAGCTGGGGACGAATTTTTGTTTATTGTGAAATCGCTCTTCGTTGTAGAAAAATAAGCTGAAATGTATGCGTAACCTGTATTTTGCCTACTTTATCCAAATTCGTCAAGCGATTACTTTAGATAGAAAGCAGCAATCGGGCCAACTAAAAAAACTCGTCCCTGGGTATATTTGTGCAGAACACATTTGTTCAATAGCAGCCCTCCAGCTTGCATGGTGAATGCTCCACAATCTTTGGAAACAAATGGTCGTGTTTTTGCAAAAACTACATTTTTATGATAGCAGCCTACAGGATAGCAGTTGGAAGACGATCATGCTTCGGATAATTTGTCCCTGTGAGACCTTCAGATCGACGCCCTTAGTTTGATTTTACGGCTTGCGTTGTTCAAGAAATGTTGGATTATTTGATTTCTGCAAAAATGACAAGTTTTCGACGCCAAAACAAGAAAATCGGCTATATCTCACGGTAGGGAAGAGCTAGAAACTTGCTTTACAAAGCACAAATGTTAAGCTCAATGAGATCTTTCGAATGAATATAGTCATAACTGTATAGCAGCTGCCAAACGTTCAGAAACAGGGAAAAACCACTCTGACCGGAAATCTCGAGTTTTTGGATTGCGCGGAGGATGTTAGAGCGCTAAAAGAACTGATTTCGGAAAGTTTCGTCAAATTTCATCTTGATTTACGCCGCCAAACAACAATATGTGCCCAAAAGGAATAACCACCTTAAGTTTACAAAGTTTGTTAGTCAAAAGCCTATGTCGGTTTCTACGAATCATTGTTTTTATAGTATTTACTATAATTTGTATCTAATAGTCCTCCTTGTTGTCCAGGAGATTGGTGATACTCTCTACTTTTTGTCAGTTTTGGTCAATATGTTAAGCTAGTCTTGCAAAAACAATTTATGTTTGCAAGTACCCTCAATTCCTTTAAATATCAAAAGTATCTTTCAACATTTGCGGTTTGGCTACCCCTAAAAGCCCATTTTACCCTTCCAATTACTATCTATAGGATAGCTAATACCAATTACCTAAATTCACTAAATTTTTCAACTCTCTTCCTACTCCTTCACTCTTTACTCTCTTCCCACTCAAAAATAATTATACCCCTAAACTCCCAAAAGTTTCTATAACTAAAATTTACTCTAACACAAATATAATTGTATAAAGTAACTTGCAATCAAAAGTTTACCAAAGGAAGACCAATAACTTTTACCACAGAAAGTCAAGAGAACCTTTTGTAGATAGTTCCTCCTTGTACATTCTTTCCTCCCTCTCTCTTCTTTTCCTGTACTTTTATCTTTGTCATGATGGGCCATTTAGGTACAAATTTCCAAATTTTTGGTACTTCCACAAGTAGCTGCTTATTGTTTCGTTTAGTTTATTATCTTTGGTTAAACTAAAGTCTGACCAAAAAATCTTGGAACCGAACTGTGAGCACTTGTCCTGAGTAAACATTTGAAGTTAGTTTATATAAAGTATATATTTTTAGAAACCTCCGGAAGAGGAGAGTCCGGTAAAATCATCATATCCGGACTATATCCGGTTACCTGATACCAAATCGATAAAAACGCTTCAGATTCGGAAAGAAACACTAATTAATTCATACTTTCCCATACTTACATACTCACAATTTCCACTTTGACCTAAGTCACTTAGGTCTTTTTTATTCCTGCTAGAGCAGGAATGTATAAAACGAATTTTGTCTATGCTTAGCGTGTATTTTCTCATTTTGAAACATTGAGGGCCTATCTTCAGCACAGGGCTAGTATAGGGCACTTTTTTGCGGGCGTGAAATTATGCACATTAGGTAAGCAGCTATTTAGGCTGCGGAATCTGCAGTCCTGTTGCAGTTGTCAACTGTCAGCAACCTAAACGGTTGCATGTTATTTCGGAGGCTCAGTGCAGCCCTGGAGCTCACTTACGAGCGTAAGGCAGTAAGGGATGTAAGCACTTTACACTTGTCTCAACCAATTGAAGTGAAAACATACTTTTCAAACAAAAATATTTTGCATTTCACATAGAAAAGTTTGACACAGTCGAAATGGAGAAGTCGTAGTTATCACTACTTTAATACAATGGTTGATTTGGGAATTCATAGGAATCAACATTTGCTATAGGTTGATAGATCAACTTGACATTAAAACGGAAATCTCTCTCCTCTGTTGTGAATGAGTTGTAGACAAATTGTATTGTATTGTTAGCAAGCGAATGCTGGAAAAATAACAAACTGAGTAGTTTTGTTAGCAGTTTGTGGTTACACAAAATAAATTGTATTAAATTGAAGACGATTTCTAAGCATCTCTTACAGACATTCGCATAGGTCTACGAAGGAATATTACCCCTTTTGGGGCAACTTGTTAATTTTATAGAGAAGGAAGCAGACATGTGTATACCCCTTTAGTTCAGGTACATGATGTCATACGGAAGATCCTGAACTAGTTGAGCTATATATAAAACGTGGACTGTGAAGACTATAAGGTTTATAAAATTTTAGGACAACAAGAATTCAGGACATTTCGACAGAAATATCATCTTTTTTCTGTATGGCCCAACATTTGAAGACTTGCTGTCTGGAAATATCTCTCAAATAAATCTTTTACTTAAGAATAAAGGACTAAGTAGATTGGGAAACTTTAACCGAGAAAATTTTATTTGTGTATCTCAATAGTTCAACAGCGGAATAATCCCCCTTTTAGGGGCATACTTGTTTTTCACTACGTCCATAAGTTATATGACATATATATACATACATTTTCATTTTATTATATAATTTCTATATTTAATCTTTTTAAGAGTTTATATGACGGATTTTTTCCAAATTCATAAAAATTCTTCAATTTCTGGTGGGCTCTGCCCCCAATGCCTCCCGTGTGTCTGTTGTAAAATTTTTCCACGCTTTGCTTCACCCACTGGATCGTTGTTTTACAATTTGGCAAGTGAACTAACCTTTCTATGCACAATATTAATTTTCATGTAAAAATGTTTTGTTCCTGGAAAAAGTATATTTTATCCCCATAGGAGTAAGGCGGGGGGGGGGTTGGGGGTAGCTCCCATTCCTTTTTAAACCCTCCCCAAAACTTTTAGGGGGACACGTAACTTCTGCAAAAATTTTCAAAAAAGTCCAAATTTTTGTTTTAAAGTGGGTATTATTGCGAGAAATACACGTTTTAAACTGTATTATGGACTTTCGGACTCAATTGTAATGTGGGTAACAGCGTCCTCGCTGTCACCCTCTTTCCAAGTTCCTTTCAATCCCTTTCAATCTTTAACTTTCGTAGTTTTCTCCTAAAACTCCCTAAAAGTATCCCAAATTCCCCTTGAATATTATGTTATTATAATTGTTGGGAAGCCCGATGATTTTGTATTGATTTGTATGTAAAACCCCCCTGAAATAACTTGCAGCGCTAACTTTATACTCGCATTCTGAAAATTAACGAAAACCTTTAATTTCTTTATTTCTGAGCGTGAACTTAACATTGCAATTATTTTGGCTTAGCAGAGATAGACCCTCCCGTTCCCAACGCATAACAAACTTCTCCTTGAACGCTTACGTCATCCTTTCATAAGTTGGGAGATTTTTAGTTTATTGTGCGGTCGGTCTTCAAAGTTTGGGGATCCACCCTTGGCGTTTCCACACTTAAAGCGTAAATGTTCTTTGTTTCCTTCTTCTTTGAAAAATTACTTTAAATTCACCTTTTCTAACCTCCTTTTCTATCCTTAACTTTTCAACTTTGTTTTCACTTAACTCCTAACTCTCACCTCCCTTCCCCATTCCTATTCGGCGGGGTTGCCCCCGTTACCCCTGGTCTATTTTTGCTAGCTAACCACCCCTAACCAATTGTGCTATTGCCTCTCCTCCACCTGATAATTGCTGGCTCCCTTTCTGCTGCATTGTACCCCCCATTTTGTACCCTTGTAGTCGTTTATTTTGCGGGTGGCCCGCTGTTCTTGCTTGCCCCCTCTGGGTAGCCCAGAAGGGTTTTCCTATTGTATTTCCCCTGTGCGCGTATTATTAAACTAGCCAGTTGTCTTTTTGGTTATTTAACTTATTCATATTTACTCATTTTAACTAGGACTGATCACGCTTATTATTAAACTAGCAAGGTAGTGCTCTGGGAATAGCCCAGAGTTCGTCCTTAACTGAGCTAAATTTTGTGTGCGTTTCCCCCGTTTCTGTTAGGCGCCCCATTGGCGTCCCCCAAAATTGTCTGTTCCCCCTTGGCGAGGCAAGTCGGTGGGTAAGAGCCGCCTGGACTAAAGATCTCCACCCGTAGTCGCCGGTCTGCGTTCGTTGTTCTCAGTTCCACGTAAAATATGGTGTGTGAGCTCTGCGGTTCAATTCCCGTCTCCTCCCATATTTTACACAATATTGACTTTATTTTGGGCTTGTTGGCAATCCAGTTTTCGAGTTTAGAACTACTGTCGAATGATAAAATTACTTCATGGTTGCATGTTTTTGGCATTAGAAAAGGCTGCCGAAAATACTATTTCTGGCATAAAACAGAAAAAGTTTTTTGAGGGAGGGAGGGTCTGCAGAGAGGGTCCCCCAGAAAAAGTTGGGGGAGCCTCCCCACCCTAAATGTTTACACCCATGTTTACCCCCCGAAACATTTTTAGCTCTCCCCCCTTTTCAAAATCCTGGATCCGCCACTGATGCTGATCGGGGGTGGGGATCCCCCTAACACACCTACAGACATACAGTAGGTCTACCACGACGACCACTTGCTTGGGTTGGGGGATTGCAAAGTCCAAATCTGGCTAGGGGGGGTCTAAAAATTGGATAGTTTTATCACAAACTGTACCCAAATTTTTTCCGCTAACAAGGGACCTCGTACAGCCTTTTAAAACCTATCGGTTTGCGTTTTCAATAAATTCTGGCTAATTTTTCAAATTTTCTCAAAAATATTTTAAAAAATTGCATAACTTTTGAATTTTTTCTGGTTTGGACACCGTTTTAGGAGGAGAGGGGGGTCTGAACTCAACTTGGGGGGGCATAGGTGTACCAGGCTACAGTTTGCCCCCCTTTGAGTACCCCCCCATGAGAAGGCCAGACCCCCCTCCCCTTATCCCCGACCTTGAGTACTCCCCCCAAAGCGAGCTAAGATCCTCCCCTAAAATGGGGTCCAATCAAGCGAAAAAATGCAAAATATTATATCAATTTTTCAAAAATTTTCTAAAAAATTAGTTGGAAATAGATAAAAATGCTAAAAAAATAGATTTTAAAACGCAATTGGAGTAGTTTTTGATTATTTTTATGTCAAAAATAGTAGAATTTGTCAAAAAAGGGTGATTTTTAGCTGAAAAAAGTTTGGGTACAGTGTGTGCAGTTTTTTGGAAATTTCCGATTGTTAAGCCCTCCAAGCCAGATTTGGACTTTTTACTCCCCTACCCCCCCCCCAACCCAAACAGGTGGCACACCTATGGGGGAGTAGTCAAGGTCGGGTATGGGGAGAGAGGGGTCTGGCCTACTCGTGGTGGGGGTCCACACGAAGCGCCATTTCTAGAAAAGCATTGGAAAAATTAATTTTTTTTAAATTGTTTCCTGATTGTATTCTACATGACGCAAATTTTTCTAAATGTTTTCAAAATTTTTCTAAATGATTTCCAAATCAGAAATCAATTAAACAACAAAATTGATTGAATTTCGAATTGTTTTTAAATTGTTTTTCTGACTATATAACAATTTAAAAGGAATTAAAGCATTTTTAATTGTTTTCTAATTGGTAGCAAATTGGAAAAAAATTGAAAATAAGCACAATTTTTTCTAATTGTTTTCTAAATCGCCAAATATATACCATGAAGAATTATTGTGATTTATTTTTTGCTATTTAATTAATGGTTTTTGCATGCTAGCCAATCAAATGTTCTTGCATTTAAATTGTCAGAATTGGTTAGTATATATTTGGTATTAGCTTGCACAGCATTATTTTTGAAAAGCTTGGATGACAATTTCACGTCCTAATTCAAATTAAGAACAATCACAATTTTCAACCTTCGTGCAGCTTGTTTGCCGAAAAATTGCAATTTGTATGAAAATTTCTAAAAAAATGTTTTGCCCCCTCCCCCAAATTAGCTACTCTTTGACTCCACTATACCTGAAATTGGCTGACCCAAGCCATCCTAACTTCTGGTATCCCGCCCCGACCCCAAATTTTTCTCAATGTACATAAATTTATCAAGGTAGTTGACTATGATAAAAACTAGAACGTCAACTTTTCTAATTCCTGGGACACTTGAACCATTTAACCTGTCTGCCTTAAACCTACGTTTTGGAAAAAGCTGATGGCCAGATTTTTAGCCATAATGTTGTCTTCAAGTTTACATATCTTCAAAAATGGCGAAGTTTGAAGTATTCGGCTGTCCTAAATGCCGTCATTTTGAAAATGTCATAAAATGAGCATAAGCGATCACTGTTGTTTAATTTTACACAGTATACAAAACAAAGTTAATTTTTTGCGAAGTTCGCAAACTCCGCGAACATCGCTAAGAAAGCGATATTTCGCTGAATTTAGAGAAGTTCGCGAATAAGTTACCGAACTTCGCGAAATTGTTAGCAAGCTAATTTGAGGGGTTTTCTCCATATTTATAAAAATTGTTAAAACTTAATTTAGACTCAAGATTCGTTGCCTACGCGAATTTTCTTGCGGTTTTGCGAAGTTCGCATAATCTTGGGAAAGTCGCCAAAAATTAGCGAAATTTGAAGTAATTTCGCAAAAATTTTTGAGAATTCCCAAAAAGTTGGCAAACCTCATTAAAATCTTTCCTACTTTTTGGCGAATTTCTCGAAATTGTGCGAAGTTCGCGAAGACACCAAATCTTGACTCTAAGTTAGCTGTTAGAATTTTTTGTGAATTTTTGGTAGATATGGAGAAAACCCCTTAAATTTAGCTAAAATTTTGGAGGAGTTAATTTTCATCGTAATGGAAGCCCTGTGATAGCTCCACCAGACAGTTGGCAACCCTTAACATTCTGACATTAAATTGCCCAAGGTGGGATCTTCAGGGCCTTCCTGTATTAAGTTACTTGCGGTGCCTGATTGGAGCCGGAATGAACAATTGTCAAAGTAGACGTTTGTCCGCTGATGGATCCAATCCAAAGGATTCCAAGTTTCTTGTTTGTGACTGTAACATGTAGAGAGTACATTCTCTTTTCTTACACAGTCGGCTTAAACTCTGATTTCGTAACACATAATTCGATATTGTGGGTCCTTCAATAATAAAGTGGCAACAGAATGGACTCATTTTAACTGGATTTAGCACTTGCGTTTATAATTCTATTTAGAATTAGTCATTTCGATTATAATAAAACTGTACTCTCATTACAACGAATAGTTTCTTTGTGCACAATGTTTTACCTTTCGCAGCTTCTGGAAATTTGTCCGAAACTTCCAAATATAATTTATCTTTTTATTTTGTGCTTTGAAAACCTCATTATAAATCTATGACAAAATTTTTGCTAGGTGGTGGTTTCCTTTTGTGGAAATTAGGCCCTATAGGCTCCAATTCTTTATGAAAGTAAATGAAACTTTCCAAATATGCTATTTTGGAGCCATTTAACCTTCTGGGACCAGTCCCGCATTGTTAGGTGCAAAGATAAGAAATGTACATTTTGTGGCATTATACTATTAGTAGACAGTCGATACATCAGATTGGTTGTTATGGATGGAAAGAGGGTACAAACGCGATTGCTTTTACAAGCTTTGAGCTATCTCTAGTGGTTAAGTCAGTATAAGCCAAAACCGATTTTTGGGGTCAAAAACGGTTATTTTCGAGGAAATCCGGTTTTTCAAAATTATTGCCAAATCGTACGGACAAATTTCTTTTGTTTATACTTAATCGATACGCTGTGTAATTGCTCATTTTATCAATGCCTATTAGCTGGGATTCGTTGCTTTAAGCTAGAGATTTGGCCGAAAAATAATTTTGGCAAAACTGCGATTATTTTGTTTTGAACATCGATTTCTCAAAACTACCCAATGGATAGGCGTGATTTTGGGCTGGAAAAAATTCGCACTAATGCGGAGGGACATTTTTCTTGGTTTGACCTAAAAAATATTCATTTGTGAGAAAACTAAATTCAAATTTGCAAAATTTCGTGTCACCGCACATTTGCCGAATTTTCTGGAGTATCGAGGCTTGTTGAGCCAATTCCAAAAATAGTGCCTCGGCCCATTGTCCTTCATATCATGGCATAAGAAAATTTTTGACCGATTCTACTGTTTTGAGAAGTCGATGTTCAAAAACTTTTGGTCTATGTTCAGCCGGCCAGCTATCATTGTGTTAGTTTTGTGCTGATTTTGCTAGTTTCGTTAGCTCATGTGAATGTACAGATCATACGCTTTAAAGCGATGTATAAAGCACTTTTCAACTCCCACAATTGCGAAATTTATAGCGTTTCAAAAAATCACCACAAAAACACTGCATAAAAGGATACCACCATTAAATGACGACAACTTTTTAGTCGTTGCAAATTATCAATAAATTATTTCAGAAGTGTAATGAGGCGACGCTACTTCTCACCGTTTTGAGATAATATTTGTGTTAGTTGAGTGTATTTTTGATTACTTCATTCTTCCTTTCAGCTCTACAATGCAATTTTATAACTTTGGAGTCATTTGATTCTTGTAGTTCACTGTTTGCTTTTGTAAAAATTTATTTATTTACCTATTTATCAATTTACTGTGAAAGCTTTAGTTTTGTGATTTCTTCCCTTATCATGAAAACTATGTGCCTTATGAAGCACATGGTTTTTATGACAGTAAATGTGGTCTCTTTTAGACCTTCAGAGTATCTGGTCTTTAGGTTTTTGTATTTGATTTGTGTAATCGGTAGGTTAGGATTTTTCTGAGTTGGACTGGATTAAGTCGGTCAGCCGTTTAAGCGTGTAATTTGCAGCAAAATTTTGGCATCTATTCTAGTTGTATTTGAGTCTGCTTAATCATCGGCGGTTAAACTCCGTTCGGTAATGTTCACATAGGTCCCTTGGAGAGGTTCGGTTAGGTCGACTGGAACTACATCTCCTCCAGGTTTGACGTTCCCCTTGTGCACAGTTTCCCACTCGTAAAGTTTGGTTAGTCGCTACACTTCTAGCTTTACAGAGGCCTATCAAGCTGCGTTGTCTGCTTAGCGCTTTGCTGAAAATCATTCATTGTTTTTGATAGACAGGCACCAGCGTAGTGACTGGATATAAGAAAGGGAGCCCGTGGGAGAACCTGAGGGGGTATAATAGTTGTATGGAAAGGTGATTAGGGTGGGAACCCACCAACTTTTGTTGAAGGGGCACCTCTGGAGACCCCCTGAAGACCCCCCAACTGTCCCCCAAAAATGTTTTTTAAGTGATGGCAAAATCCATTTTTTCAGCCGTTTCCAATGTAGGGAGAGAAATTGCTTTGTTTATACTGATTTAGCGGTACATTTGAGCTGCAGCAATGTAGATATTTTCTGAACTGTCATGGCATGAACTGTCCTTCGGTTAGAAAAAGAAATTTGAAAAAATGAAAATCCATCAGAAAAAGTTTTGGTCTTGAAAAATCAATTGACGCCAGGAACTAGCCGTTCCTAACATATTGTATTCCAAATATCAGCTAATTTCGTCAAGAATTGCAATTTTCCTTTGGGGGGCACTGTCTTGATATGATGCGATGTACCGCTAAATCAGTACAAACAGAACACTTTCGCTCTATGCATTACTTGGTCAGTCTTTAGTTGGTATATCTGTTTAAGCCAACATTTAACAGCTACTTTAAGCTATTGTCAATAGTGACGGGACGTCAGCTTCACTATATGAATCAGAAAGCATCCGTTTAATTTAGCTTAGCCTAATTCAGCCAAGTGAAAAGAGTAGCCGCGTTTTAGAAAAGCTAAGTTTCAATTTAATTGCATAATTTAGTTTTGGAATTAGGTTCTATTACAATTTGAAATTTAAAATTGCAGCGAAACTATCAGAATTCAGTGATCTCAGTTCGCGTTATTTTGATATATATGGAAAATATCTCAGTTTGAATAGTAGAATTTTGAGACGAAAGTTGCTTACTTCTTTAAACTCAAGATCTAGTCTGCAGTATATATATAGTTCTTTGGACTACATGCAATCAATTTATGATTCTAGTTCAAAATGACCGCTTGTCCAAGAATACAAAGCTAAAACGAACAACTTTAAACTTTTTGGCTCATTAACTGACAATCAGACTCACGCTAAGTTTACGAACCTTTTATTTTATAGTTAGGATCTTTGGTGCAGTAACACTAACAGGGTGCTCGAAAACCACTAAATCAGATTTCATGTTTTCGAGCAGCTCCATTTTAACGTTGCCCAGGCTATCCATATTGAATGATAGCTTACCCTAAAGACAATTATTGACCTGTTAATTTGTATCGCCAGCTCGTAAGAACGAACAAACTGTCGGAGGCTAAGCTAAGATTTGCTTTGTACTTGGAAAATGCGCTCAGTGACACCCATTTGGATGGAAATAGCTTTTGAACTGCATTTAGGGTTATGATGCTCAGCTGCACTTTGATAAGCGATTTCTGGATAGTGGGTATATTGCACAGTGGGGAGTCTGTCATCGGCAGACTCCTGTGCCGACATGAATTAAATAACCTTTTCAACAACTACACGACGATGCTTCTGCAGCCCAATAAGCTAAGTATTTTGATTCATTAGTTTGTTACCTATGCCATTTGTGTTTCAACCAAGACATATAAATTTAGCCTTTTGGTAGGGGTCAGTGATGAGCATGGAGGGTGAAAAGGTTCCTCCGTATTCATTGCTGGCTCAACCAGTTTAGATTATAAACTATTACAAAAAGCTGAATGCCAATAGGCAAGGGGGGTGAAAAAAGTCTTTCTGTGTCTATTGTGCATAACAACCCCCAGATTTTACTTGATGAACTAAGTCATTGTTAATGATTAGCAAATACTTCACTGAAGTCAATTCCGGCACACAATCAGGCCGCCCAGAATGCCGCAAACACGAAACTTGGGACCCTAAGGATTATTTAAAATTCCAACATTCATTTTTCTTTATTGCTGGTTTTGTTAACTTTTCTGGTTCCTGCTGGTACCAGTGAATACCTTACGACATAATAGGCATAGTACTGCACTGTACTATTTATATACACCCCCCGCAATTGTGCACTGTACTTGTCCGAGTTGTTCAAGGAGTTGGCCGTTCATAAGTGGAACCCCTTATGGATGGAGCCAACGGGTGGCTATGATGCGGTGAAAGCAGCACAGTCACTTCTGCTCCGGCAGTAGCCTTGCCTACGCGTCGGGTAATTGCATTATGCAATTATTCAACGCCAGACCATGGACCCTGAGCAAATTTGCCTGGCGTTACTCCTCGTCGTGAAAGCATCTGGGGTGTGGCACCGAGGAAAAAATTCAGCCAAGGTTTATTTGCCTGCAATAGTACAAAAAATAAGACAGAATTAAAATGTCTAAATAGATTTTAATCGTAATAGGTTTTATCATAACTGAAAATGTTTTTTCTGCAAAGGGGAGACGTTCGTTTTACAACGATGGGAGAATTCTTGCTTTGATCACACTGTAGTTTTAAAATTTTTTCTTTTCGAACTTTTACAGGTTGGAAGGTAAACTTGGTGTTCATTTCAGAGTCTACATTATCTACTTTTTAAATCTTCAGTGAATTTCATACAGTTCTAAATTTATTTGTACGAATAAATAAAACTAACGACGTTGTCCGAAACTATCTTGTCAACTGTCATCAAGATATAAGAAGTCACCACTGTTCTATTTACAGAATACTTTCACAGAATTCCCTTCACTGTTCGCAAAGGGATACGGTAGTTGCACTACCCGTTATAATAAGTGTACTTCTCAGTTCAATATTATTTAATCATATCATGCCATATCATACCACAACCATTCTTTTTGTACTGAAACAGAACGTTGTGTTAATTTGCACATATTAATATCTATCACACTGTCATTTACTTTCACAACCGGAGTTTTTCATGGACCAACATTCACATATATTAAGCTCATTTCTCCTGAGCAGTTTTGTTACTTGTATCTGAGTCTGAGTCTGTATTTATTAGTAATTTTTTAATTAATTATAAGTGTACTTAGGTTAATGCAATTAAAAAACTAATTCAACAGCATTGTCGCATTTTTTCTGCTTTTTCCAATCACATAAGAATTTTTGCATAGAACAAAACTTCGTACGAATTTAGTCAGCAACACTCATTACACCACTGGAAAGAGCCGAAAAAAGTTGCTAGGGGAACTAATATCTGGAACTCCTGCCTGTTTTGCTGTTTCCTGTTTAGGTCAAAAGCATTTGCCTTGGCAACTGCAGCAGAGATGGAACCGGGTCACCGGGTCAGTTCAGGTCACTTTTTGGACTGGGTCACCGGGTCACCGGGTCAAGAGCGTCGACCCGGTCTTGACCCGGTTTTCTAAATTTACATCAGATTTTAGAAGTTTTGGCTTACCAAGCTAAAACTTAGTTTAAATGTTTGTTCATTGTGCAATATTTATTTGCTTTTTTCTTATATCTTAGTCTTGAACATATTCGCAACTTGAGTTTATTTGAATCGGTCTGTTTCTGGAAGATTATTATTTAACTTTTGTCAGTTTCACGATTACTGCATAAATCTATTTAGTTGGTTTAGTTTGCAGATTATTTTCGCAACCAACAAAAATCTAAATGCTGAAGATAAGTGAACGATTTAATTCAATTTACCGCAATACTTAATAAAAAATTTTTGAAGTTCGCAGACGGATATATTATTGGTTTTGCCAACTGATTTGTGCATAAATTCAGAAAATGTTAGAGCTACTATTAAAGACAATTTAAAAACCTAGAGCAAACATATGTATGCCACAGCTATTTTTCTAGGGGTGGTGATGGATCATGGAAGCCAAAAATTTAGCGTTCATAGGCAAAATCTAAAATTTTGTGCAGATTTTTGAATTTTCTGGAAAACCGGGTCAGGGCTCAACCGGGTTACCGGGTCAAGCCTAAGTGATTCGGTTCCATCACTGGACTGCAGGACAGGCGTTTCTAAGTCTTTATTTCTGCTCCCAAAATGAATTCGCCAGTTTAACAGAAACTGCTGCCTGTTACTGAAAACTGTTTAAGAAATCTTTATGCTGAATTAAAATGATTGATTCCCATTTCATTACAAAATTTTCGGTGCACATCTTAATGTAAAGTTCTGCTGATTCACACCTTATACAACATAACTGTCAGCTAGAATGGTCTTTTAATATTTTAGGAAACAGGCGTTCAGCCCGCCAGCTGAAGAGAAGAGAGCGGCAACTGATCCGAAAGATTTATATGCTATAGCTCTTCCGCCAAGTCCGGCGGTACCTAGACAACACAATGCAAGCGGTCCTGAAGCACCAACTGATGTGGTGCCAACTGGGCGATTTTGGACTTGGGAAATATTGGCTCTGCTTGTGCTGAACTTGTGCTGCTTGCTGCTAGAGTTGTGCCGGGGCCTGGGCCTCTTGCCCCGGGCCGGGCCCGGGCCGGTCACGGTCACGGCCCCGGGTCTCTTTTATGAGAGAGGCCCGGCCCGGGCCCGTTTAGTAGATGCCTAGCTGAGGTCTTTCTAATCTATGTTGCTCTGCTGGGCTAGAAACAAAAGGCTAGAATTAGATCCGAAAAACCTATATGAGAAATTTGAGCCCCCTAGCATCTATTTGAATGAACTAAGTCCTACCAAATCTGGCTGGGAACGCACGGCTAAGGAAATAGAACAGTCGATAAGAGATGCTTACGCCATTGGGACAAATCCTCGTAAGGTGGTGGTATCCTTTTGTGCAGTGCTTTGGTGGTGATATTTGAAACGCTATAACTTTCGCAGTGTTTGGAGTTGGAAAGAGCTTCATCCATCGTTTTAAAGCTTATAACTTGTATATTCATATAAACCTACGAAACTAGCAAAGTTAGCAACAAAATTGCTAAAATGGTCTGACATACTGACATCTGACAGGCTGAATTCAGACCAAAACTTTTTGAACATTGATTTCTCAAAACTGTAGAAGCTGCCAAAATTTGTTCTAGTGGTATGATATGAAGGACATATGTGCCGAGGGACATTTTTTGGATTTGGCTCAACAAGTCTCAGTGCTCCAGAAAATCGTCAAATGTGCGGTGGCACGAAATTTCGCAAATTTGTCTTCAGTTTTCTCGCAACTGGGGATGTCTTAGCTCACACCAAGAAACATGTCCCTCCGCGAAAGGGGAACTTTCATCCAGCCAAAAATCAGACAAATCCATTGGGTAGTTTTTGAGAAATCGATGTTCAAAACAAAATAATCGCAGCTTTGACAAATTGGTTTTCGGCCAAGTCTCTAGCCTAAAGCAACGAACTCCAGCGAATAGGCATTGATAAAACGTGCAATCGGACGACCTACCGATTGAGTAGAAATAGACCAAAATTGTCCGTAAGATTTGGCAGTAATTTACAAGAAACTGATTTCCTTGAAAATGGGCATTTTTGGATCCCAAAAATAGTTTTTGGCTTATGGGTATGTCAGCTTTAACTCCACCGCGAGTGTGGAAGGTTTCCGGAAAGTTGAGAAAAAACGACTCGAAAGTTGTCATCAAATGTCTCGAAAGTTGCAAAAATGAAAATCGAAATTGTCTCGAAATATTTCAAAACTTTCTAGAAATATTTGAAAAATGTCTCGAAACATGTATTTATTTGGCATGTTTACGTGCAAAAATGTTCTAGACAAATTCATCAAAAGTCTCAAAATATTTTCAAGCTCGAAAGTTGAAAATCTTTCGAGACAAAAAGTCTCGAAAGCTGAAAAATATTTCGAGACAAATCACAACTTTCCGGAAACCTTCTACACTCGCGGTGGAGTTAAAGCTGACATACCCATTATACCAAGAGTACATAATATATAAGAGTGTGACAGCAGACAAGCTCTCTGTTATCAGCTGTAGGTACATGCTATGTTCGCTAACGGCTGACCCCCCCCCCCACAAACGTGTATGTGCTCTTCAAAGAAATTTGGCCGCTACGCTTGCATGCTGAAGCTCGAAAACACACCTACTCAGTTGGTTCAATGTGCGTCTGTTGCGAGCTTTAACACGCAAAGATAGCGTGCGAATTTCTTTGAAGAGCACATACACGTTTGTGAGGGGGTCAGCCGTTAGCGAACATAGCATGTACCTACAGCTGATAACAGAGAGCTTGCCTGCTGTCACACTCTTATGTATTATGTACTCTTGGTTATACTGACTTAACAACTAGAGATAGCTCAAAAGTTGTAAAAGCAAAAGTGTTAATTTCTATGCCCACTTTCCAGCCATTCCAACCAATCCGGTGTATCGACTATGCACTGAGAGAATAATGGCAAAAACTAGAAATTTCTTATATTTGCATCTAAAAATGCGGGACTGGTCCCAGAATGTTAAAGAGCACCAAAGCAGGATATTTGGAAAGTTTCATCCACTTTCATAAAGAAATAAGCCAATAGGGTCAAATTTATCCAAAGCGATACCAGCACCTTAAGATACCACAAAAGCTGCTAAGAGCACAGCAACCGAGCTCAGGCGGTCAAAAAGTCACAACGAACGATCCTGTCAAGAAAAGATTAGTGAATGAAGAAAAGGAGTAATTTGCGAAGAGTTAAACTTACTTAAAATTTGTAGACTATGAGAACTAAAAGGAGATAGATGTGATATGTTCTGTTACGTATATTGATTACAAAAGTTATATACATAGTCTGTGAACTGATTCGACATTTTGTTGGTAGCTGGGATTCTAAGTTTACAATTATCAACGTTTATTTCAATGGCTCGTGTAATTTCAAAGGATTGAAGCAACCCCAGCGCAAAAAGTTCCCAAAATACCGTGGATGGAATACCTTTGTTTAACCAGCACGCGTGAATGGGACCACAGGACAGAAACATTTCTATCCTATTTCGTTGGGAGTTGAAAACAACCTATTTCTCATGATGTTTGGCAGATGAAATTGCGAAAGACCATTTGTCTTGGTTAGTGCTAAAACTTCTCCAGTTGCTAGAAAACTCAATGAGAAGTTGCGAAATTTCGTGTCATAAGACATTTAGCGGAGTTTCTGGAGGATTAAGCCCTGTTTAGAGAAATCCAAATAATATGTCCTTAGGCCAACGTGTTCTTCATATAATGGCACAAAGAGAAACTTTGGCCGATTCCACAGTTTTGAGAAGTCCATGTTCAAAGATTGATTTCCTATGTTAGCCGGTATGTCAGAAAAGTTTTGCTGGTTTTTTGCCAAATTTACTAGTTTCTGAAAACTATAGAATTGGCCAAAATTTCTTTTTATGCTTTGATCTGGAGGACATGTGAATCAAGCGACATTTTTGAATTAATCCTCAACACAATCCTTAAGCTCCAAAAAATCCGCTTAATGTGCTGTAAATCCTGGTTCATGCTTGTCTCTGTCCTTTTGTCTCTACACTGATAGAGACAAGACGTTCATACTTAAAAAGACAAAAGGATAGGGACTCGGTCACGTGACAACAAATTCAAATTTCATTGGTCACTTGGTGTAGTTAAAAACGAACCAAACATTTTAAACTGGAACAATGCAATATCATTTTTATTGTCTCGTTAACAGCTAACGTTATATAATGTGGGAAAGCTTATTTTCAAATTGCATATAAGTGCAGCTACTTTAAAGCATTCAAGACTCTTTTCAAGTGATATCATTCGTTATTCTGATTAGCTATCTCTTAAGGACAGGCAGAAAAGTTGAGCATTGTTCAACTTCGCTTAGAGACTCTTAAGGACAGTTTAGACACAAAAGGACAAAAGGACAGAGACAGGTATGAACCGGCCAGAGATGGAGACCTAGAGACGGAGACTTAGAGACCAGTATTAGCCGGCTTAACACAAAATTTGGCACTCGCACTGAGGTCATTCCCTACTCGCGATATTTTAGCTCAAACCAAGAAACATGTCCCTCTGCGCGAAATCATCCTGCCAAAAATTACCAGAATCCATTGGGTAGTTTTTGAGAAATCGATGTCCAAAAAATTATGGCTGTTTTGCTAAAATGCTTTTCGGCCAAATCTTTAGCTTATTGAAGCAACGAACTTCAGCTACTAGGTATTGATAAAAGGAACAATTAGACTGTATATAGATTGAGCTTAAATAAATCAAAATTGTCCGTACGATGTGGCAGTAATTTTGAAAAATGCGTTTTGATGCGTTCTGATCTATCACTTGTTTTTCTTGGAGCTTTTTTTATTGGGTTCTTGGGGTTCTGGGAGTAATTAATTTTTTGTAGAGATTTTATCTATGACTATGCTTAGCTTCATTGTTTGAGGGTGTTCTTGCGGTTCTATAGGGTTTTACTGTACCTGTACTGTAAAACTGTACCCAAACTGTACCCAAACTTTTTCAGTTAAAATTTGCCCTTTTTGCAGTTTCCCTGGAACTTTGGGTCCGGGTTGGGGGGTAAATCTTGCCCGACCTCCGAAATGTGATGGTGGTAAGCATAGTTGCCCTGGAACTTTGGGTCTGGGGGGGTAAATCTTGGCCGACCTCCGAAATGCGATGGGGGGTACCCCCCCAACCCCCCCCCCCCCAGAATTCGGACCTCAGAAATTTCGAAAAATGTCCAAAAACTGCAAAATTTTCTGTAATTTAGCCTTTTTTCATCAAAATAAGGCTTTTTCTTAACGTTTTAGGCGTTTTTGCACCGTTTTAAAGCGATTTTAGGCACAGATTTTAGAAAAAAGTTTCAAAAAACTGACAGTGTTTCGACCAAATTTAGCTAACTTTTTGGGTCCAAAAATCGTTGGGGGGGGGGTAGGGGGGGGGGGGGTGCCCCAAGGTGGGGGGGGGGTAAGTCAAAAAATCTGGGGGGGGGGGTAAATTTGGTTGAATTTTGGGGGGATACCCCCCCTAAGGAAACTGCCTTTTTGGACATAAAATCGACTATTTTCGACATAAAGCTAATAAGAAAGCACTCGTATTGCGTTTTAAAACCTATTTTTCAGCTTCAGCTATTTTCAGTTTCTAGACAATTTTTTCAGAAAATTTTCGAAAAATTGCAAAAAAATTTAGCATTTTTCTCTTGTTTGGACCCCATTTTAGGGAGGGGAGGGGTGGTCTGAGCTCGGCTTGGGGGGGAGTAGCCGAGGTCGGGTATGGGGGGTGGAGGGTCTGGCCTCTCCGTGGGTGGGTCTCACAGGGTGTAAACTGTAGCCTGGTACACCTATGGTGGTACACCTATGTGGAGGGGTAAGAAAAAGTTTCAAGGGGGGGGGGCGGCGAAAAATCGGTTTCGTTAATAAACTGAAAAATTCTCAATTTTCAGCTTTTCTGAGGTAATTAAGGGAATTTTAGCAATTTTTCGCTAATTTTTTGAAATTTTTCCAATTTTTGGCAAAAAATTTGCAAAAATTCAGTTGGGGGTTGAAATGTTTGGGGGGGTCGGGATCGGCCGAAGGCCAATTTGGGGAAGGGGTAGAAAAACCTTTTCAGGGGGAGGGTCGGCGACCCCTCCATTTAGGACCCCCCACAACACGTCTATGGACTTGTCGACAAACTTGTCTACATTTATTGTCTTTTTGAATTTCTGCAGCGTGTAGTAGCAAAATATACTACAGGGGCTGTCCAGGGACAAACTTAGTACTTTTTATGAGATACTACTTGAATATTTAAAAATTATTACGAGCCGAATGATTAGCAATTTGCCTATATTATGGAACATTATGTTAGAAATAGATCCAGTGCTGTTTTGTATAAGTTTAGCCACATGTATTGTCCTCATCGTTTACTGGATTTAAATATTCTTTTCACCAGTCAATACTGAAATCATACAGTAACGATGTCGCTTCAGTTTTGGACTCTACAATGATTTTGCTTTCCATGAAAGCAAAAAATTTTAAGACTGTGTTGTGACCTGGCGCCTGGTGAATGTCGCTAGATTGACGCAACTGAATTAGATACAAACGGAAATGTCAATGCTTTCAAAAGCTCTCGCCGAAATCCGCTGCTTAGGATAAATTGAAATAGTGGCGTAGCCCACCTGTCAAACAGGGTAAGTGCTACAGCAATATCAACAGCTACCGGGGGCAAATATTGCACAATTGCTACTATCAGCACTCCAGCAAAGCTGACAATCCAACTGGCAAACGCTACAGCCAGAAAGCGCTTCTCATTTTTCGTTGCTGCTCTAGACTTAGTAGTGTTTCTTGATTTCTGAAGAGCAACCTGCACCCAATTGCTAAATAGACTACAAGTGATCCGACTGCAAAGCTAGAGCAAACGACAGTGTCTAAAACGAATAATCTATCATCCGTAAAATAAATCAGAAAATACTTTCGAAAGTCAAACACAAGATTGCCAACTCCAACCAGCTGCGGGTATACAAGTGATAAAACAGATCAGAAATCCAGCTGCCCCTGCCACCCACATAGACAACCAAACGGAATTCTTTTTCTTGTATTGATAGTATGTTGACGGATAAAATATCACAAAGGCTCGGTAGCACCCAATAACAAGTTGGTGATATTGTCCCACGTTAAAACCAAAAGCTATGCTTACTAATCCAAGCCACTTAGTTGACATTTCCGTCAACTCAGGGCTCAGATATGCTTCAGCGGTGCCCAATGATATAGCCGCCTGACATATTACGTCTGTCACAGCATACTGAGTCCAAAGAATGTAAATTGGATCTCTGAATGTAGTTTTCCGTTTAACTACGAAAAGGCAGATCATACCCAGCTGCAAGAATATGCCCCCAAAACAGGATGGAATGATAAATGGTTTTAACCTTCCAGTCATGTCTCGTCACGTAGTGGTGAGACTATGAAACTTAATTTGTTGGTGGCAATTGTAAATATTCGATATTTCTTGAAGGAATAACTGGAATTAAAACTAAAATGAGTAAAGATTCAAATTTGACATTAGAAAAATGTAGCACTCGCACTACACACCATTTTGATTATATTTCAAGAGAGCTACTTTATTTGAGAGTTGAGTTATTACCGGGTCAAGACAGATCATATTTAGGGCCTATTTACATTAAATATTGTCAACTGATAAGTGGAAAACTAAAAATAAAATTTGAACAATATTAATGGCAAATAAGGAAAGGCAACGAGCCGTGGGTTCTTTCAGAATTAAAGGTTGTTCTGGAATGGAAGGTTCAACCTTGTCGTGGGAAAACCGGGCAAAGCGATTGCTCAAATTTAATCACACGAAACCTGTTTAAATATGGCTGCTGAACCTAAAATAGAGTTTTATCCAGACCAAAAACAAGCAGTTGCAATTGGAGCAGCAGAAACCAGAGATGAAACCGGGTCACTATTTACTGACCCGGTGACCCGGTGACCCGGTCGACCCCTGACCCGGTGACCCGGTGACCCGGTGACCCGGTATTTTTGAAAATACAGGTTTAAGCTTGGAAAAATTAAAAAATACGTTTATTGGGTGCGGTGAGTATTTTTTACCCTTTTGGACTTTTTGGCGTCTAAAATAAGAAGTTGGGCTAAGGTTTTGCTTTCCTTAAAGAAGTAACATTGGAAAGTAAATATTGTAAGTAAGCAGGAAAAAAATCAAAACTGATTTGTACGATTTCGCACTCAATAATATGAAGTAAACTACATCTCTTTTCGAATCAAACAAATTGGAACAAAATACGTTGCCAAAACCATCACATCATCTAATTCTAATCGTAGAGCACTTTTGTGTTTTATCATTATAAATTTTAGTAAAATATTTAGTTGTATAATTGAAGTTTCACTCAGCGTAGATTTTTGGAAATATTCTTGCTTATGGCTAGGATTTAAACAATATATACTATAAATAAAATCAATCACAATTAGTTCCAAAAGATAGTAAGCCATAACAATTGCAAAAACTGCAAAGTAAAACTCAGAATCTGTAAGCTAGTTTTGCTGAGATTTTCCTTCTTACCGAGATTTGAAACCCACAGTCTGACCTGACCTCCTCTCCAAATATGATAGCAGCAGCGATAAATCGCTTACAGTAGATTGAGCATGGACAATTTTAGATTTTAAAATAAAGATTTCAGACTCTGAGGGCCCACGTAATAATTTCCAGTTTCTAGTTAAAATTGAACGCAATCATTGTAGTTTTCAACCTAGATCTAAGCTTGACAGGACATTACAAATATTATGAGGACACTACTACAGCGACAAACATTTAAAAAACTACACGATTAAGTTAAAAATATTTCTTTTGCTAGCTTTTGAGTAATTATTGAAGTTTTCAGTTGGCAAAAACTAGTAAAAACTATGAAAAGTATCCTACAACAGCAAAAAAATTCCCCCAATGACAAATACCGGGTCAAGACCGGGTCAGAGTTCCTGACCCGGTGACCCGGTGACCCGGTCCATATAGTGACCCGAACTGACCCGGTGACCCGGTGACCCGGTGACCCGGTTTCATCTCTGGCAAAAACTAAGCTGCAAACAAGGACACCACATAATACTCACATTGGGAATTTGTAAAGCATAAATAAGGATAAAAAGTAAGCAACCGAATTGCCTAACTCTGTAAAGTATCTGATTTAAGTAAGTTCTATCGTTGATTTGATGTGAATCTGATTCATTTGCTGTTTACGTCTCTCTTGTGTATGTTCTGGGATATGAAGTCCCTTTTATCAAGAGCACATAACACAAAACTAAGTTACAACTTTTTTAAATTTTCACAACATTTTCCTTCTTTCTGTAAGGCTTTTCACTTGGAGTTGTACAGTCTAAAGCCAACAGCATTTCCAGGAGGAACGCGTTTCTATCCCTCAAGTTATATCTGTGTTGGCGAAAGGGGTGTTCCTCGAGGCCTAGGGTCATATCTTGCTGGGGCGGTAGAATTGGTTCATATTCCGGCTCTGTCACATCTGGGGTTTCCGTTAGTACGAATCTTCGATGGTTTCAAATATTCCATCGTTGAAGCTGATGGGTTCCGCCTTCCAGCCAGTCAGCAACCGTGCATTCCAAATTTGCCCGTTGGATAGTAGGTAAGACGAAGCTCCTTTAATACTCTTTATCTGCAACGCTTAGAGTAGCTTGATATCCCTTTGAATCTTTTGATGACCTCGTGGCGAACAAAGTCACCAACTCGGAATCGTCGTGTTTGAGCTCCTCTCTTCCCATCGGTATAATCCTTGAAATCTTCCTGGTATTTTTGTTTTATCCTTTGTTAATCCATTCATTCTAGATTTCAGCACTTTGTTATCCAACTTTGTCCGGATAGTTCGTCCAAACAGAAGCTATGCTGTAGATTTTTCTCTGTGAGGAGTTGATCGGTAGGCTAACAACATTTTTGTCAGCACAGCATTCCAATCTCTTTGCTCTCGAATTGATGCTTGAAAACTCTGCTTCCGAGCTCTATTGAACCTTTCAGCTTGACCATTAGACATCGAGTTATAGACGGCAGTCTTGTCATGATTTATGTTGCATTCTTTCAAGTAATCTTTGAAAGTATGACTTAGAAACTGTGGACCGTTGTCGGTTACGATTTCTTCTGGATAACCATATCTGGCAAATGGTATATATATATATATATATATATATATATATATATATATATATATATATATATATATATATATATATATATATATATATATATATATATATGACTCGGATTCTGAGAAATTCGACTCGGGTCATATTTCACTCATTCCGACATATATTTAACTAGAAGACATTCTAAGAACTTTGGCACTTGCCGTTATTTCCAATTCCTCCTGCAGCGTTCACAGCAAGCCCTCAAAGTTGACCCATTTTCACGATTTTGGCTCTGTCGACTGGGCGTTCCTTTACTAGTTGGCTACAACGTTTGCCTTGACCAAACCGGCTCAAATTTGGCACACATAGTAAGGATATATGGCCCAGTCTACATACCAAATTTGAGCATTCCAGCTTTCTCCATGCTAGAGATGTGTACGACGAAGGCCGGAAGTTCTCGTTCGGCTCTGCCCGAAAATTCGCATATTTTTGGCCAAAACTATATACAGATATCAAAAGCCAAAAGGACATTGGCATATATGTTGTACCTTTATACAAGTCCTAACATCATGCAAAAAATCAGCGATTTTTAGGGGGACTGGCATAACCATTTATGACTTCGAATATAGGTCACTACGACTGCTGGCACCAGAGTATCCGTAAGTCAGAGCGCCATTGGCAAAGCTAGTTGGTACCTACACTGCCTAATTTATGCTCATAATATTGCCACATGGAGACACCTTTGTTGGTATAATATTAGGTATTTAGCCTTTTACATGTTTGAGCTGAACCGCAGACAAAACTTTAAAATCAAAATTTTCTCGGCCAGCAGAGTACAAAGATTCCATCAATTTTTGGCCATAACTATGTGCATATATCAAAAGCCAAATGGAGTTTTGCATATATGTTGAACCTGAATACCAGTCCTAACATCATGCAAAAAATCAGCGATTTTTAGGGGGACTGGCATAACCATTTATGACCTCGAATATAGGTCACTACGACTGCTGGCAGCAGAGATCCGAAAGTCAGAGCGCCATTTGCAAAGCTAGTTGATATCTACACTGCCTAATTTATGCTAAGTAAATAATCATACAGTTGCGCAATTGTCGCTATAATATTGTTTGATAATGCTGAGGAATTTGTCTTTTAAACTCCTTTTAAGATTACTAATGTTGAAGTGACTTGTTACGCACAAATATATACGTAAGACATTTATATGCACAGTCATTCTAGTGTCAATTCAGTTTTCAGAACGTGTGCAAATTATCTAATTTTCGTTACTTCAGGTAGCGGTTATATAACAGAAGAATAAGATAAGCGTGTTATTGACTTTGTGTATAAGATAAGCGTGTTATTGACTTTGTGTCTGAAACACAAAAAGCTGGTCTGGAGTATCAGATGTCTGAAAATGTTTAAACAGCAAAATGCAGTATCAGATGTCTTTAAAAAAGTATAGACAGCGAAAACTGATAAAGCGGGACATGTGGACCAATTGCAAATTTTTACTCTTATTTTATCTTTAGGCTTATTGCATTGCTATTTGTATTTTGATTGTTTGTTTTTCTTTAATTCATATGCGAGAAGGATAGAGCCAATGCGGTCACATTTTGGACAGTCCAAAACTACGTATTCAGTGGAGCAACCCGGCTATAAATTATTTTCTTATCACGCTTTGTCTAAACATCTATTTTGCCATTTTGGTATACAGATTGCCTCTCTAAGTCATATACTACTGTTAAAAACCTACTTTACTAACTGTTAATCCACCCTAAATTACTCTACTTGTGTTTCATGAATGATCAATGTAACAGATCCAAACAGCAACCATCTAGCTTATATAAGGTAGCTTAATTGCTTATGTAATCAGTATTGTATTGTCTTTGGTACAAATGTGTCGGCCTATTGAGCCATCTCTGTATTTGCTGTAATCTTTATGGTTTGCCATTAAAGCCCATCGTAAGTTCTTATTAAAATATGCCAGTCTTTCTTCTTTTATTAAGGCCTCTTTAGTTAGGGTACTTACTTTTCTTTGATCGAGTTGCACCTTAGGATAGGACTTTATTAGAACCTGCTATCGTTTCGCCATTTAAGTGCCGGTTTAGTTACCGGACAGTAAACCGGTAGTTAACATTTGGCGACCGTGACAGGAC
>JASAND010000103.1:0-42225 GCA_030248195.1 Trissonchulus latispiculum | reverse complement strand
ATCTTGAATTACAGCAAATTTTTCTATTTACCGTAAAAATCCCATTTCTGAAGAAATATTGTTATGAATTAATATTTTATTATAATGAAAGATTGGACAAATTTGTCGACCTCCAAGCGATAAAATAAAGCGAAGAGGTTCTAGTGGAAAAATCAGAAATTTAAAATGAAGTCAAGACAAGACAAGACAAAAATTTACTTGAAAAGAAGTGAAAATTTATTAGTACGAAAACACGTTACCTTTCAAGTCCATTTCAAAATGCGTGCAATTTGATAGTATATGCCAAAATTATAAACACTTATTTAACATAATAAATTTAATAAAGCTAAATCAATAAAGCAGTAATTCGGAAAATAGATAACAACATTCTGCAATTTGCTCTGAAAACAATGGAGTATTAATTATGGATCGTGTGTAACTATTTAGTTTCTTAATTCTTAATATGTGTAATAAATGTCAAGGTAAATACTTGAAGGACTGCAGGGATTCAAATGATTATTTTAGTACACAAAGCGCAGTTTGGCAGTTGTGTGGAGACATCATGACTGAAAATTGTAACAATGAGAAAAAGCAGACGTTCGAATAATCCATGAAAATTTCTTTAAGATTCAGTCGTGAGGATCACCAAAAAGATTGGTTTTTTATCGAAAATTCAATATAATCAAAAACAAAACAACCATTTTCACTTACAAGGAATTTTCTAGGTATAATACTAAGGGTTATACGATCTCCAATAAATGCATTAGATAGAGCTAATCCCGTTTCGAAGAATCTGAAGGCTTACATCGAAATCAGTTGAATCAGTTGATCCTGTTACAGGTATAGGAGTTGGTCCTCTAAACATAGTTGAAACTGAAATCAAGCCTGCGACCTGATACCAAATTTTTCAACCATTCAGGTCATATAAAGAAATTTATATTTAGTTTACAGTAGATTGTAGATTTAGTAGTGTACAAATATTTTACAAAACTATTTAATCGAGATCCTGTGATTAAGAGCTTTATTTAAAGATGTCTAAATTCGACGATGAAGGAATTGATAAATACCTTACAACATAGCCTTGGGTAGCTGTCTTGGTTTGTTCTACATTAGTTGGAGAACTGCAATAAATTTGATAAAAATGATCCATACTAGTTGTTACATCATAAGGTGTAATATTGTCCAAGGACAGCACAACTACAGCTCCAACTTGACCATTCTAAAAATGGAATTTGCTTCTCAGAAATTTATTGCATTAAAAAAGTTAGAAAGTGCATACGCCTAGTGCATGGAATTTTAGAAGTTCTTCCATTAACGGAATGACTTGTTCCAATTCAGTCCCTACCGAAATTGTTTAAAATTTTCAAAAACGGTATAAAAGGCCTTAAATACTGTAATTGGTAGCTCCTACATCTAGAATTGGAACTTGCTATTCACAGACGAAACAAACTGCGATTTTAAGATAAGAATGTAATCATTGACAATGACTGTATTGCTGTATACAATTCAAAGCAGCTTCAATGCTATCAACAATTTTCAGGTAGTTCAAAACAAGCTGATTTGTAGTACTTTAATGGCAGTGGCAACGTTTTAAGGCATAGGTTAACGCGGGGAGGTCTGGGGCGGTCCGGCCCCCCAACACGGACAGGTACAAGCCCTATCGCCGTCTGGTAGCGTCGTTCACCGGCCCAATTTTTTCGTGGGCCGGCCGGCGCCGGCCAGCCCAGCTCGCGACGCTGACCGGCCGGTGGCCGCCGGCCCGTGAACGGCCGGCCGGCCGGTTCACCGGCCTTCCCCCGCAAGCCGGCCGGCCGGTGTACTGGCCCTCACCGGCCCGCCGGCCGGCCGGTGCCACGCACTACCCGGCTATCCAAAATACAAGTAAAAATATAAGATACTGACGGAGTTTGAAGGCAGATTGTAGCAAGTTTCAGGCAATACGCCGCAGAAATTGTCACCGGCCAGCCGGGCTGTGACCGGCCGGCCAACTCTGGACCTGGGCCGGCCGGCAGGCGGCCGCGGCCTCGGCTGGCCGGTCTAGACAAGGCCGGTACACAACACTACCGTCGGGGACAAGGGGTAATGAAAAAATGTCCAAGGGTAACCAAAATAGCCGGAAAAATTAGTTTTTAAAAAGTAAAATTTCAAAACATTTTCGGCTTCGCCGAACTTTTTAGCTAAAATGTTTTGATTTTTCGGGAAAATCGGGCCGAAGCTTTTGACATTTTGTTCTAAAAATGGAAGATGTTTTGCAAATTTTGATTACAAATTGCAAATTTTAATAATTAGCGTTAATTTTTCGAAAAAGTTTACAAATTTACGCATTGAAATTAAATATAAAATTTCTGTTCAAGGTACAAGCCCCAAATTTCTTGGGGACAAGCCCCCCCCCAGGACCCGACCCTATGTTAATGTATGGTTTAAGGCATTAGAGGGGCTCACACATTCTCAAGATTGTAAGTTAATTCTGCGAGAAATTACAATTAACTGACTAATAAAGATCCGTGCTCGAGTTATATTAAATTGTTTAACTGAAGTCAAAGCTAAGACTACGAACAGAGATCCGGGAAGTTTTTGCTAGCAATATTACTAATGTTAACTCTCGTGATAAAAATGGGCAAGCATGTTGCGGGCCGTCATACTGTCAGCAATTGCTGCGATGCAAGAAGTTGGCTTCAAAACTGCATTCAATACAAAAGGGCTGCATGCCAACTCCGCAACTAATTACTGGTGGTATTCAAAATTTTTACTCAAGAGGGGGGTCCATAGTGAGCCATTTTGTCGACTTTTCCTGATCTCGCTGATTTTTTACATATTTAACATGTTCAAATAATATATTTTAACGAGTTTTCAAAATTAAAGTCGTACATCTTACGGATGTCATCGATAATTCACCTCAAAGTTGAGGTTTCATGTGCTAAACATAGGTGGTGGTAAAGTTGTCATTTTTCGCGTCATTTTAAAAAAATCTCATGACAAACATTGATGAATCTGGGCAACTTTTACCTGAAAATAACGCTGAAATATTAGAACTAGCGGTATCTTGGAATTAGAGTTTTAATTTAGGCCTTTTTAAAGTTTTTTAATTAATTTTTGAAGGACTAAATTTGCATGATGCTAAAGTTGTGTTGAGAACTTTTAATCCTTCGAAAATTAATTAAAAAAATTTAAAGTTCTAAACTAAAACAATTCCAAGATACCGCAGTTTAACATTTCAAAATTTTTAACGTAAAATTTGTCCCAGATTCATCAGTGTTTGTCGGGAGATTTTTTGGCGCACGCGAAAAATGACAACTTTTTTCACTGTCTATGTTTAACACATGAAACCTCGACTTTGTGGTGAAATTAATCGAGAGCCGTAAGACTTACGACGTTAGTTTTTAAAACTCGTTAAAATATACCGTTTGGACAATAAAATATATAAAAATCAGCGAGATCGGAAAAAGTCGAAAAAATATATATTTTCAGTTACAATTTCCTCCGTTACACTTTCATTATTTTTAAAGTTTTTTTCAGACTAAATCTATATATGAACTAGTATACGCTAAGTCATGCAAATGCATTGTAATCTAGCATGCAATCAGCTGACTGTTTTACCAGCTCACCAGTAAAAGCCAAGGCTGTACTATTTATATGACAATTGGTACAAACCTTTAGAAGTTTCCACTTACTTACCGGCTACCGGCTTATCGTTATGTACTTTTGAACCCTGGGCAAGGACCAAATCCCCATAAGTCCAATTCATGGGAAGGACAATTTCTGGAGGAGGTTAGCGTGCAGAGCGTAATTTCTACTTTCATTATATAGAGTATGCCTGCTGAGACAATGGTGAGGAATTCGCCAAATTAATTTTTTGAATGCTGATAGGACTTTTCATCTGCGACATACTTTGAAATGAGACAGCTCGGAAACAGAAACCTATACCTGGAGAAACAAATTGCAATTTGGCTGCTGAGACGCCGGTAAAAACAAGGAGAATACTCTTTCACCCGAGATAAGTCTACGGCAAGTGGAATACCGTTCTGCCGCATAGATGGCTCCAGAGTAAGGCTGAAATATATAAACAATGTCTGCTCAATCAATCAATCAATTAATAATTAATCAATCACCTTTACTGAACTGTACTCATGTCGGAACTTACTAATTCACTTCATTTACAGTATGCTGCAATGGAATAACTATGTTACGTTAGAACTGAGTTAGATAACTCGTAAGAAGAGCCTCAATGCAAAACACAACAAGAGTTCTTTCACTTGTTTATCCCCGCAACCTTTAACACTTTTTTGATGCATGTTTTAAATAATCGATTTCTCGAAATTCTGAACATCAGTCACCTGTGACGTGGTCACAGTTATGTTAATGCCCTGTTCACTGCATAACGCTTCTACTCCTGCCACCATACCACTGCTAATCCCATAATCGGTCGTTCTGGCATCTGTGGTCACGACAACGGGCAATGTAGTTGTTGCACCGGCTGCATCCGAAGCTATATAAAGAAAGATGATAAAATTTGATAAAGGTCAAGGTAAAGGTTACTCCTCGAGAAACACGCCTCCCTAATGAAGGTATGAGTTGCCGATGTACATGTGTAAAGTCAGGAGTGTCACCTTTGAAACCATGGAGGAGGAGCCAACTAAACTTAATGTATACGTTTTAAACAGACGCTTTTGAAAAGGTAATTCTAAAGTACTAAGCATTGAAGAAATGTAAAATGCTGGCAATAAAGCTAGTTAATAAGTCCAAAAATGTAGGACAATTCATACCTGTACTGCAATGATTTTCGTAGTGGTCAGTATTGGCATCTTGAGCTAAATTACTGCTTGCGTCAGCCGCGAACACCATAAATAACGAACAAGTGTTGCTGTCACGATCATAGTTTACAGATAAACACATAGGTATACTTAAACAAAAATCGCGAGCTATATGAATTTAAATAACGAAATTACTCTTAATTAAATTAATTATTACTAATAAATATTAGTAATTATTAATTATTAATTTTTATTATTAATTAATTAGTTATTACTCTTACTAGTATTGCTGGACTCGATTTCATTTCTTTCGAGTTTCATGTACATACATTATTCGTTTTTGTACATGTTTATTTACCTAGATATAGATCAAAGTTCACCGCTTATATTTAATTTAATTTAATATGCCATCTAACTTTAAACGTGGAAATGTTCAGTATACTTTTTGCCCTGCCACTGCTGTACTGATGCTTGCTGTTGGCTCAGTAAATTGTCCGATAGAATATTTCTTTTAGCTATAGGTAAATGCTTCGAATTTAGGCTAGTGTATGCAAGAGATAGGATAAATGCTTCTTCCAATGCCGACCAATAAAATTAATGCATACATTACACAAAATATCATTTTCGCCTAATTATAGCTTAAAAATTGTTTTAAACATGCAAACGCTTTGTGCAAAATGAATTTATGTTGACTATATTTGCGGTAAATATATAAATAAGCGAGGCTATAAATAAGCATTGGAAAAAGTAAACACGCATAATCAAGGGTTTGTAACACGAACAGTAGGACATTCAGCGCTTTCTGATGCATTCAGCTTGCAATATGTTCGAAACATTACGGTCGAAAACTCGGGGGCTTTTTTTCTGCGTGTAACTATGCTACACTGAAGTTTTCGCAACCGGGCGTTTTCGTCAAATTAAACACTAGAACTTAACTAGGATAGCCATACCACAACAGTTTTCACATCACTAAGCTGCAGAGAGCTTTTTTCTCTTCAATCTTTTCAATTATATAAGAATCTTTTTAATTATATAAGAATTATATACATAGTTTGGCCCAGGAATTTTTTTACAAATCTGGCAACAACGTAAACTATTTGAAAAATTAATGAAATCCATTGGATTTACGTGGAAAGGCTGTTTTGTTGTCGGATCTGCAATAGACGCCTGAATCGAACCATATAATTTTTGTACCGTTAAAGAGCTAGTTCTTCGCAACAGAGCGATCTAAAAATTATTGCTGTACGGCTTTCCGAGCTTAAGTTGTAGTATTGAATTTGCCAAAAACGTCTAGTTTTACACAATTTCAGTGTCGCAAGTTTACACGCTGAGAAGCCCGTAGATTTCGACGCTAATGCTGCAAGCATAAATCAGATCTAGGGCCAATATTATCAAGGGTTAAATCCGGCTTTAGTCTCCAACTTTAGTTTACTTTGCTGTCTTCAGCACATGAATTTATTCCGAGTTAGGGAGCTAACCAGGATTTAGACGTTTCGTTAATAACATTTACCGCTGATGATTATTTCAGAATGTCAAAAGAATGGGAATGGATTTTTAAGTCGTCTGTAGTTTGGGGTTCAAAGTTAATTCTGTGAAAAATGTTGTTTCATGCATTTTGCGATTCGAAGTTCAAGTTTAAAACGCAAAGCTACTGTGACAGTACCTATTTCCCGGTCTACAGTACCTATAGGCTATAAGCAGAATTCGCTGGAAAAAGCAAAATCGCAACATTCTCCTTATATATGTCATCTGAAATCCATGTTGTGAACGATTACATTCCGCCTACATATCTGTGCGTATGTGTGGAAGAGAGAACACGGACTGAAGGAGAACTGTGACGCTAATAAGACAGGGCTAAAGAATTTGCTTAGTTGAAAGCGTATAAACTGTTGAGTGCATGGGATTGTAACTTATATATGTTGTGCGAAATGTTGAATTTTGCTCAATGTTAACATTTCGCAACTTAACTTGCGAAATGTTAACATTTGGAAAAATTTCTTGCTAAATTTAAAAAAAACATTTGAACCTCCCGTAGCGCAGTGGTTTCTTACTGCGCTACAAGTAGAGGATCATGTCAAGTCTAGAGCTTGAACAAAAAATAAGCTCTAGCACCGTATTTCAAATATCCCTCCTGGGCAATTTACCGAGATTGTCAAGGGGTGGCCGCCTGCTTGGTGGAGCTACCACAGCACCTCCATTACGGTGGACGTAATGGACGTACTGATAGCCTTGTAGAACACTTCGGGTAATTGCTATGGCAATTATACAGTGTCAGCATCCCCCTTCCCTCAAAAATGCATACGTTCTAACCTGGCACTACCCCTAACCGGAGCACCGACTAGGGTGAGGTGGCGGTAAAAAAATTTAAAATTTAGCAATTCGAGATTGCAAAATGTTGAATTTTGTGTGAAAAGTTAAAAGAAGATTATAAATGCCTTCTTTTGAGCCGTCCTTCCGTCCGTCACCTGTTCAAATTTAATTACTTGTGGCATTTCTTCAAATTTTAACATTTTCTGGAAAAATATCGCAGTATATACAGTGTGAATTTCACACAATTTATTGCATTTTTGAAATTCATATGAATTTTTCATCGAATTTTAGCAATTCTTGACAACTTGCTTAGTTAATTTCCGCAAGTCGAATGCAAAGTTTAGTGAGTTTGGTAGCAAAAACAAAAAAGTTTATTTCCCCCACTACTTGGTTAATGGTTTAATTTTATAATTTAAAAAAATTGTTGCAGCTTGCAAAGCGTCGCATGAAGACGAAACCGGCATATACCGACACTTGGGCTTGCACATGAACTGCAAGTTCAAATTGTCAGTGTTTCATAAAACTTTGCATTCGACTTGCGGGAATTAGCTAAGCAAGTTGACAGATTTGACAACTTGTAAACGCAACTTCGAGTGCAAGCTTGCAAGTAGTTGATCTTTAAAAAATAACCAAAAACCGTTAAAATTTTATTCAAATTTCAAAAAATGCAATAAATTGTGTGAAATTCACACTGTATATACTACGATATTTTTTCAAAAAAAATATTAATATTTGAAGAAATGGCACAACTAATTGAATTTGAACAGGTGACGGACGATGGCTCAAAATAAGGCATTTCTAAACTTCTTTTAACTTTTCACATAAAATGCAAAATTTTGCAAACTTGATTTGCTAAATTTTAAATTTAGCAAGAAATTTTGCCTAATGTTAACATTGCGCAAAATTCAACATTTCGCACAACATATACATCTGTACGAGTTTCTTTATTTACACATAACACATCCTAAAGTTTTTTCTTTCTGTAAAACCTAATTTGCATATTATCAACATACATTGAGTTTCCACTATTGAATTTCCACTATGCAGCATATGTATTTCATAGGAAAGACTGCTAATATCATTTGTATATGTTAAATTACTGCTAAACCAGATTATCGCAGATCTGCTGCGTCGTGATGCACCAGGAAAAATAAATTTCACTAACGTACCTTATGCATTCTTGTAAACACTTCTCCACAGATATATCCGGAATGTCTCCAAGTGCGTTTACAGACGGACTGTCTAGTCTGTTACCTATCTTTTTATCAAACCAGAAGGGTTTTTGACATTGCTTAACAGAATCTGAAAATCAAATTCGTTCAGTGCATCACGTTGTTAGTGTTTACTTAAGTGACAACAGCGTGTGCGTCTGGCTTTCCAAACGTACTTCTAGCAGATAGTTGTTAAAAAGGAAACACTGTTTAAAATTAGATTTCAGTCGACATATTTCTATCTGATTTCTATTTGCTCAGTATTTTAAATTGTGAGTGTTAATTTCATGAAACAGCAATCAAATCATTTAAATTGTTTTTCTACAGGCGACAAGGAAGGCAGCGGATTGATTGAAGGTGCTTATCATTATAACAGCACAGCATAGCACAATGAAAAAGCATAGAATTGCACAATGAAAAGGCAGCGTGTGTTCATAAGAAGTGATGGTAATACAAAAGTCACTACAACAAACAATTCTAAAGAAGAGAGCCTTGTGTGGTAACGAGGTAAGAGAGTAGAAAAACATGGCACTTTATTAGGTTGGCTTGTTTCACAAAAAGTTAGTTATTTCTTTCTTATTATTTCGTGATGAATTGCTTGTATTGATAGGGCTGAAGCATGCCGTGAAGCTTTCCGCATATTTCAGGCCCATTCCGGCCAGTCACCATTGTAGCAAAGTTGATCATTGGATCACAAGTGACCAAAACCGGTTGTCCAAAATAGAAGCTGTCTGCTCTAAATCATACTGGTATCATTCGAAAGCTCTACTAGTATCAGATTAAAGCTGCATATATTAAGATCATACCTTGACGGCAAAAAGGCTCATAAAAGTCTTCCTTTCTGGTTTCAGTGAACAACGGAGCTTGAATACTGTAGCTGTCTTCATCAGAAAGCGTACAGCTTGGGATATCAGAGTTCGAAAATTCAAATGATCTATAACAGAATTATGGGTCTGTCACGTTGAACTCCACCACGAGTGCAGAAGGTTTCCGGAAAGTTGGGGAAAAAGACTCGAAAGTTTGGCATTTGTCTAGAAATATGTCTAGAAAGTTGTAACCTTTGCCATAAATTTGTCTAGAAATATTTTCAAACTTTCTAGAAAGTTTCGTAATATTTCGAGACAAAAATTCAACTTTCTGGAAATACTGAAATTTGTCTAGAAATATTTTCAACTTTCTAGAAAGTTTCGTAATATTTCGAGACAACAATTCCACTTTCTGGAAATATTGAAATTTGTCTAGAAATATTTTCAACTTTCTAGAAAGTTATCTAATATTTCGAGACAAAATGTCAACTTTCCGGAAATATGTATAGAAACATTTTCAACTTTCCGGAAAGTTTGTCAAAAGTCTAGAAATATTTTCAGACAAAAGTTTGTCAAAAGTCTACAAATATTTCGGGACATTTCGCACTTTCGGGACATCAGTAAACAACTTTCGAGACAAATGTTGAGAAGTTTCTAGACTTTGTTGAAGTGTCAAGGTCAAGTCATTAACTATCGAGATATTTACTAACTTTCGACATAGCTGGTAACTTGCAAGTCTTTGCTAACATTCAGATCTTTTGCTGATTTAGATGAGGGATGGTTTATGCTTACTGTATACTGAATATATTTTGTTCTGTATAAACCGTATTTCGTTGCAGATATTTAATTCCAAAGAAACCCTCGGAAGATGTCCGACTCAGAAGCCATCCAGTACAACGACGAGAACGATTGTGACAGAGAGCGATTGTGAGAGAGACGTCAACTATTCTGAACTTCGTTTCTTGAATAAATAAACTTATGGTTCTGCAAGAAACAGAGTATGCTTACAGGTCGCAACAGGTCAGCTTAATAACCAGCATTCTCACTACTGAAACTGAGCTTTCTCACACAACAGCAATTTGTTTATTTGCATCCCAGCCGGTGGCCGACCGGGCGGCCGGTCGGCCGTTCGCCGGCCGGTTTTGCTGGCCGCCGGCCTACGAGAAAAATTCGTCGGCCGGCGGCCTGCCTCAAACACTAGCCGTTATTGCTTTAAGCTAGAGATTAGGCCTAAGGCTGTCTTTGTAAAACAGCGATTATTTTGTTTGCACATCATTTCTCAAAAAACTACACGACGGAGACGAACGATTTTTATCAAAATGCAAATTCGCACTATTGTGGAGGGACCTTTTTGGTTTCGGCTAAAACGTTTCCAGGCTGGAGAAAACTTGAGAAATTTAGTGCTACCGTGCATTTTGCGGTTTCTGACTAAAGTATTACACTGACCCAAATGCAAAAAAAGTCCAACGGCCCATATGTACCCTTTATGATAGCACAAAAACAAGTTTCGTGATATCAATGTTTAAAAATCAACGATCTATGTTAAACATGATGCTTTTTGAAATAAGCTTTAAAATGATCTTTTTGACACCTTCAAAAATTGACAACATTATATCGTTCAAAAGCCACTGCATAAAAGAATGGATACCACCACCTTAGACGGTTTTTCGCCGTTCTGTTGCTGTATCTACATCGTCCTGTTGCTGTATCTACATCGTCCACTTTTTTACTGCCGGGTGCTGTCATCTTGCACAGCGCCCCTGAAAACCCCCTATGCAAGTTTTAAGCAAAATGGTTTTCAAAAAAACGTTTTGGTTCCCTTTGGTCCCCCCCCCTTAACAAACAAGAATTTAAATTTTTTTTAAAATTTTTGAATTCATAAGCCTCCAGTATGCACCCATAAAAAATTTCAAAGGTATTGGTCAAAAAAATCAAAAGTTATGGCTGGGGGGAAGCGCAAGAGACCCAATCGGAGATTTACCTAATATAACGGGTTCTCCTCTTATCGCAGTTTCTAAGACGTTATGCTTTATAACTGCTAGCTAACATCAAATGCTAATGTGGGACAGCCGCTCAAATCTCAATTCCAAAAGCTTGGTCAGACAGGCGTACAACTCTGAAGCTCCTAGAATACCGTGTATTCCACCTTAGCAGAATCTGTTTTCAGTTTAGGTAATGCCAAAAGTAAGCTCACGCTGGAATGCAAGCCGCTTTACATACACAGAGGTAGAAACGCTGTTTGACTTTAAACCAGCCAAAATTCAGTTTAAACAAATTTTCATATATGTTTAATATTGATTTTCATTATTTCATTTGTTTGCAACATGCAATTTCAACGTTTACTAAGCCACTGCTTATAATTCATACGACCTCTGATTAAACTTTTATCTCACAAAATTAGCATATGTTAATAACATTTTAATAAATGTTTCAAGCTGTAATGTCAGCAAGACCATTATTTTTGCAGAAATTTTCTGAGCTTGAGAGATAGCAAGAATTTCAGCTTTTGAAGGACAACAACAACCAAGCAATAATGAGAACAAATAGATATTTGATTACATTCAAGTTTTCTGCATAGTGAGGTCAAAGTGTAACAAGGCTTTCTGCACTTGTGTTTCTGCACTGCACTTTATATATACTTCTGTCTATATGACTATATTACTGCTCATTATATTCTATACTATATGCATATTAATTGGGATTAAGGCCACTAAGTGACCTTTCTCCCCAGTATCAGTTTCTCTCGACGAGGTCGCATAGCAAAAATAAAGCCATAATGTTTGTACGTACTACGAGTGCAACGAATAGCCATTAGTGTGTGTAATTGAAAGAACGAAGCAGTTTTATGTTTACTTTGTCAACAGCTGTCATTATGTGGGAAAAGATATAAAGACACCAAAGACTGGTCTAATACAAGGAACTTCTCTGAGGTTATAAAGTATTCTAATTTCACCAAAACTGAGGCAAATTCAGTGAATTCCGAGCTTATGGTTTCAAAATGACCCAGAAGTAAAGTTACCTCAGTTTATTTGACCGCTAGGTTAAAGCTTGAGACTAGTGACGCTTGGTTTCAGGCCCCTACCTAAAACCTAGTTTATGATCTGAATCTCAGATTTTTACCGTTCTAAATTTTAACCAATCACTATCCATCGGTACAACTAGGGCTGTTCTGATAAGGGATTCTCTCGGCCCTGCCCGGAGTCCGCTACAAAACCCGGACGGTGCGAACCAATGCCGATATGAAATTAGAAATTTGACAGCTCAGATTTACACAGACAAATTTGTACTTTTTAGGGAATGTTTTATTATACAAGCAGCTTTGTAACATGATTTATGGGTTATGGTTTAAGCACGACTGTTTAATAGTCTGAGCCAAAATGTTCCGGATCGCGCGTAATGTGTGAGTGGATTTTGAAAGCCACGAGCGTTTACTTTGAGCTATGGCCGACAGCATTCCGGTTTGGCACTTCTCTGGGCAGGTGAACAAAGCTGCTCAATTGTGATTCAAAAACCATCAACTCATAACAAATTTAAGTAAAACGTACTTCTTTTAGGACAAAGAAATTATAAAAGAAGCATTTCGCAAAGCCGTTATCTTATTTCGCAAAGCCAAAATGGGGTCAAAAAATGTTTACCTCCGACTTTGTCAAAAAGGTGCTTACAGGGGTTCTTTGACCTGCTGAATCCGAATATCACAACCGTTTTTCGATGTGACGCATGCTTTGTTCAGTATCCGCTTACAGTTGTTTTAGAGCTTCTTGCAGCGATCGTCACTCATCTTCGAGAAAGCAATCTAGAATTTCTAAACCCTGGAACGAGCTTATTGACCTAACTTCCTCCACATCTGGTACACTCATTGGCCTGTAATATGCAAAGTTTCAAAAGATTCTGTCAAAATTAGCATTTAACTCACATCTTCGAAATGACACCAAATCACAGCAACATTATCGATAACATAATCTAGCACTACGAACGCAGGGATTAACAAAATCAAGTGATTTTCACGCAAGTTGAGACAGTTGCTTGGAGTATTAATTGGAAACAATTTGGGATCATTTGGTTGACAACAGTTTATAAGACAGTTATCCTCAACTCATATGGATCTACCCGTCCAATTTTTCGGAATTAGACCGTATCGCTCAAAAGTGGTGCATTGGTCTGGAAGTAATTTTGCACGATATCAAAGCACCATATGTCAAAACTATCTGTGCCAAACTGGGACACGGTATCTTTCACATAGCGTTCAGGATGCAGCAAAGTTTGTATGCATGCCATGTCGACTTTTACAGCTTTTACTTCAACTTTTACTTATAGCACCAACTTGCGAAGGTTCCACAGGACGCTACGCTGCGTGGAATTATTTGAAACTTTAAACTATTTTGCATCAAACCTAATACTGTTATGTGGCCAAAGACTAAATAGCTAGCTTTTCTAACATCGAACTTTTAGTCAATTTCGTAGCCCTCCCCTTCTGAATTTGGGGGTTGTCAGTTAGAGAATAAGGTTAATAAGTGAATATTGTCTTGTACTAGACTAAGCGTTTTAGAGAGGAGCTACAAATGCTGCTGAAAACTTTTAGTCTAAAGTTAAACTTTTAGTCTTTTAAACTAAAGTAAAGGGTCACCTTAGTTTCATAAGTGTAGAGGCGAAACTCAACGATCTAGAGAGACAGGTAAAGCAAATGCCTTATAGCCCTTATCTCAATATCCTCTATGAATTGAGTCTTTGTTTCAAGAGTCGGCATAGCTATCAATGTTGTCAAAGCTGCAAAATGTTTAGCGAATCAAAAGCTTTGAGAAAGTTTTATATCAGTTCAATCTGAAGTTACTCAGTACCAATTGAATTTATTCTGATACCAATAATATCCTTAGAAACAATGGTGCTAAGGGTTAACCCTACTCCCGCTAAGGGGTTACTTTTAGGTTAACACCAAGTTATCCTAACCTAATTTGGTGCAACTGAAGGTTATCTCTTGTTAACACCGAGTTAGCTAACACAAAGTTAAAAATGGATGGTGCAAGCCAGTGTTAACCAGCAAGTTAATAGGGCGTACTCTCAAGACCCTCAAATACTCGAGTAAACTAGCTCTCCGCAAGGCTTTCATTTTCTCTAAGCTTTACAAATTTGTATACTATGTATGTATGCAGCATCTATGTATACATCTATGTATGTATACATCTATGTATACAGCAGTTTTTTTGAATCGTAGAAAACGAGCTTTGAAGTCCATTTTCGATTCAGATTTTGGTTAATTTAGTACAAACAAAAGTAAAGGACTACGCTTAGATGTACCAAGAGTACATAATAATAAGAGTATGCCACTAGGCATAGTCTATGTTATCAGAGCAAAAACTATGCTCTGCACGCTAACGGCCCACCCCCCCCCCGCAAATTAGACCCTTCACTTCAAAGAATTTTGAGCGCTATGTTTATGTTCTAAAGCTCGAAGCAGGCACAAAATTCGCGCACGCACTGCTTGTGTTTTCGAGCTTAAGCACATAAACATAGAGCGAGTGAGCGTACCCCCGTTTCGACTAGGTACTGATTTGCGGGGGGGGGGGGTCACTAGGGTCTGATTTGCGGGGGGGGGGGGGGTGGGCCGTTAGCGTGCAGAGCATAGTTTTTGCTCTGATAACATAGAGCTTGCTTAGTGGCATACTCTTAGTATTATGTACTCTTGGATGTACTGAACTAACAAAAAAGTTGCATCGAAACGGACTCTGAATACTTAACGGATAGTACTTGTGCACATGACACACCCGCTGCAAATAACTAGACGCCAACATCGTGTACCTGCAACTCGTAGCTGAACATATCAACCAAAGCTGTAGCAAAAATGTTCATGTCTTTCTGTTGCCACAGCTTGTCTAAAGGGATGCTGCACTTGTACAGTGCCAGTAGAGTAAGCCACACCGTCCTTTTTATAGTCACACATTTCACAAGTCAATTCTTCTAGCCATATGTTTCAAAAGTTTTCACAATCTTTACTACTTTAAGTCGTTTCCGGAAATTTCATGGGGAATTTTCAAAATAGTTCAAATTTTTCTGAATTGAAACTTTGGCTTGAAACAAGTTTTTCAAAGATTTCTCAGTGTCCGAGATGTCCGAGCAAGATCCGGAAATATTTTGAAATATTTTCGAAAGTCTCGAAATATTTTGCAAAAGTCTCAAAAGATCTTTCAAAAAGTCTCGAAATATTTTTTAAAGGTCTCGAAACATTTTTAAAGACTCTTGAAATATTTTGAAAAAGTCTCAAAATATTTTTAATAAGTCTCGAAAGTTAAAGTGAAATTAGAAAAAATGTCTCGAAATATGTAAAAATGTCTCGAAATATTTCTAGACAAATCACTATCTTTCGAGAGACATTCTGCACTTTCCGCGGAGTTAAATGTGACAGACCCATTAGTCTCAGAAGTGTCTGAGACTAAAAAAATTAGTCTCAGAAGTGTCCGAGACAAATTAGGGTTTGTCGAGACTATTTTGTGAGAAATTTGTCCTGACAAAAAACAGTCTCAGAAGTGTCCGAGACTGACAAAAACCTTAGTCTCAGAAGTGTCTGAGACTAATTTCTGTTAGTCCGGACTCGCTCTACATTCCACATCGGGTTAAACGTGACGGGCCCATTAGACAGTTTTTTAAACTCAAAAACTTGATTGCTAACATGTTTCTGAGTCCAGAATGAGGTCAATATTGAGTCTAGAGGTCCACAAAACCGTTATAAACGTGTATTACTCGCGATAAGAAACACGTAGATTCAAAAATTTGGACTTTTTTGAAAAAGTTTGCAAAATTTGCCCTAAAAATGCATAGTTTTTGGTCAATTTTCGCGCCTTCGGCGCGACTACCCCCCCCCCCCCCGCTGTTGGCAAAAACTGGGGGATGGGAGCGTGGGTGGCTCCAACAAGGGAGGGCCCCCCTATAATTGCCCAAAAAAATCGACGTTACCATTTTTGGCCAAACGCTGTGGGGGGGGGGCAGCGAACAGGGGCGCACCCAGGATTTTTAAAAGGGAGGGGTCGAACCTGTAAATCTTCCTAGTTTTTAGTTTTATGCATTGAAAATAGCTCAGTTTTTGCTTTCTTTCCAAAACTTCCGGGGGGTAAATCGGCCAAAAAGGGGGGGCGGAACCCCCAAACCCCTCCTTTGGGTGCCCCCATGGCAGCGAAATATAAAAATTTGAAGGGCGGGGACAGTTTTGGTCGTTTCGGTGGGTTTGAGTCCTAGGCTCAAAAAACTCGTGAACAAATAATATGAAATAGCATGTTTTTCGACATCAAATCTTTGGTAGCCTAATCTGGACAACCAATGACACTACGCAACTCCCCCCCAGACCTGAGCCATTTGTCGTGAAAGTTCAGAGATTATTTTATGAGAGATTTAGAAAAAATCGTATTTCCAGAAATTTTCATATTTCTAAACAATATTTTCAGACATTTTTCACACTTTGAGACATTTTCATGTTTCTATACAATGCTTCTAGACATTTTTCACATTTCGAGACATTTTCATGTTTCTAGACAATGTTTCTAGATATTTTTCACATTTCGAGACATTTTCATGTTTCTATACAGTGTTTCTAGACATTTTTCACATTTCGAATCATTTTGATGTTTCTAATGGTTTCGAGTCATTTTGATGTTTCTATACAATGTTTCTAGATATTTTTCCCATTTCAAATCATTTTCATGTTTCTATACAGTGTTTCTAGACATTTTTCACATTTCGAGTCATTTTGATGTTTCTAGACATTTTTCGCATTTCGAGACATTTTCATGTTTCTAGACAATGTTTCTAGACATTTTTCATATTTCGAGATATTTTCATGTTTCTGGACAATGTTTCTAGACATTTTTCACATTTCGATACATTTTCATGTTTCTAGACAATGTTTCTAGATAATTTTCACATTTAGAGACATTTTCACATTTCTAGACAATGTTTCTAGACATTTTAATCTTTCGAGACTTATTTCTTGCCATTTACTAGAAATAGTTTCAAAAGTCTAGAAATATTTTTAAATGTCTCGAAATGCTTATAGAACTTTCTAGACAATGGCGAAATGTTTCTAGAAATATTTCGTAAATGTCTCGAAAGTTGAAATGCTTCACAACAAAATGTCTAGAAAGTTGTCAACTTGTCTCGAAATATTTCTAGACAAATTGTCAACTTTCCGGAAACCTTCTGCACTCGTGGTGGAGTTTAACGTGACAGACCCATTACTATTGAGAAGCACAAGATTTCTCAGCCTATTAGCTAACTAACCAATTTCATAACATTTAAAGACAGTTGCAGTATGCAAATTGCCATCGCCAAAGTAAGTTCTATCAAACAGGATTTATCATTCTTCGACACCTTAGATAATTCACTTGCCTGCAGAATATTTCCTTTACATCAATACACTGATTCATGCAGTTTTCTAAACTGCCATCTTTTAATATCCAATCGAATTGCTGAATCTCGTGTTGTTGTGTTCTTATAAATTCAAGCTTTGCATCGCCCGAGCACCTCTCTGTTTCTATAAACAAAAAACAAATAGCCTTGAATAACTCTCAGAAACATTATAATTATAATCCTTGTTTTGACAGGATGTCAAGCAAATGCTATTTGGCAACATTAATAAAACAAATAAAACGTGACCATGCCATATTTAAGTTCAGCAAGAGAAATGAGCATGGGCCGGACCTTTTATCGGCCCGGCCAGGCCCGCTCTAAAACGTTTCTGCTACGGAACATGTTTCTGCTCGGCTTGGCCACCAAGCTGACAAGTTTCGCCCAGCTCGGAATACGACCGGCCTGGGCCGTGCCGACGGGCTGAAAAGCTCAGTCTATTCACTAGAAACAAAACTAGATAAGGCTTGTAGGAATCTGGTGGGGCCCCCAAAATTGGAAGAGAAAATTAATCCTTTAATTGCTCTCCTGCTGAGACGTTGGTCTGAATTAAAGAAAAGTGGAAAGGTCAAATGTAAAGGTTAATAGTTTGGGGGCCCCATCAGATGTTCTAACTGCAAAGTTAGTGCAAAAGTACAAATTATATATTCAATTACTGGTAATGCAGTTGTTTTCACAGTATGCAATTCCCTCGTGCTTGAATGCATATGATTTTGGCGCGGTTCTCGCTGTGTCTTTATTCAGTTCACAAACTCTAAAATGGAAGGTGTAGTAGAATAAAGTAATAACATAAGCTTGTTAGACTTCACGTAAATTTTTTCTTGACAGAGTTCCAACTACGCTATTAACACATATATTAGTCCAGGTATGATATGTTATCATTAAAGTTGACCAACTCCTGTTTTAAAAATTATTTCCTGCATGCTTAGATGCTACATGCTATACCTTTGACCATACAGGTAGTTGACAGATTTGCAGGTAAAACTGTTCTCGTTGAGACATGCCGCCAAGCAGGCGGTTTCGGAATCTGCGTTGATGACCTTTTCTGCGAGGCCCTCCAACATGGAATGCGGTCGGCAGTCAAACGCATACAGAAGATGTTCACATTTGGGTGTTCCTATTTGCAAGAATTTTGAAACCGACAGTGACATTTCAATGGCATGCTATGTGTATGCATGTGAATGTTAATTCAATTAAATTGGCTTAGATAGTCATTAGAATCAACTCCACGACTTTGTACGACATTATATGAATATAGATGATATATATTATGAATGAAATCATTATCAATGATATAACTGCATATTAATGCCAGTTCTTGTAAGCCATCAACAGGTATTACCGGGGAGACATATCTTCTGAAAGTGATATGCTCTCGCTTCAATGTTTCCATGAACGTCTCCTGTGGGAGTTCTCTCATCAAACAGTTCGCATATCGGTGAAGGTCCTTCCAAATAGTTAAACGCCTGGCATGCTCGACTCCCACCTAAAACGTCTCAAATGCGCGATTGCCATCTGACAGTATTGAACTGGTTAATTTTCGTTTCTTGTTTTAACCATTTGTATTAAAGGGTGATAGCAATTGTACTTTCCTATACAGTTTTAGTATTAATCCATCCTAAAGTTGGTGCAAATCTTGGACATTTATTCGAACAGAAAGCCCTTAGCTTCAATAAAATGTTTAAAATCTTTTTTACCTAAAGTTCGTCCTCAAAAGAATAACGAAATAGTATCAACGAATAAATGAGCAAACAAAAACCTCTTTGGAGGCTCAGTAACAATACCTTCTTATACACCCTACTTGTTGCTCTATAATATTATATAGTTTATTTTACAAATTGGTGGAATAACCCGGCTGTAAAAGTACAGAACTATATTCTAACTTGTTTTACCTAATGCAGGAAGGGTGTTATTTTGACAGAACTTGACACAATCTGGGAGATGGAGGGAATGGACAGAAGTTGGTGTTCCAACTGACATTGATTTCAAAATTCTGACAAATGATACATAGAATCCAGCCATACAGGTAATTGCTGAAACTTAACTTGATAAGTTATTTAGTGTTGCATTCGTATAGGTTGTAGCACGGGTCAGCGTGCACTCAGTAATTTAAGGCATGGAGACTTGTGGAACTCCGAGTGCAGGGCACGAGTGCGCGTCCCTGCGCGAGGGTTTCACAAGTATTTGGGCGTTTACTAAAGAGTGCCCAATGTTGCGTGCTACAACAAGTTTGTGATATGGTTTATTGTTAATTTGAATGCGTTGACTATGCTCAGCATGTTTTCAGAGTTATCCCAGAAAACAGCCACGTTTCGGCATTGTACATATGCAGGGTACCAGAGTGTACTTCGTCCTAGATCCTTTGTCTGTCCGCGTTGTAAAGCGCATTATTAATTAATTATAACGTCCGTTTGGATAGGAACTCCTTCTAGTTGAATGCCACAGTAGCCTCGTTAGCTCAGCTGAAAGAGCGTTGGGCCTTTAATTCGGAAGTCGCGGGTTCGAATTCCATCCGAGGCCTAAATTGTTCGGGACTCAGGTGCTGAAGTCACAATTTAATTTCATACACTCCAACTAGTTCTGGGAAATACTTAATCAGCGTAAACGGTGTCAATAAGCTACTGCGTGCACACAAATTACTGAGATGCACGCTGAAGAGAGCACCCAAATTACTGAGATGAACGATGTGTAGTCGGAGTGTAAGAAACTAGTTTGTGGCATCGGGGTAAAGCACGGCAAATTAACACTAAGCCATATCGCAAAGAATAGTTAGAATAAAAGGCACACGCACAAACGTTCAAAAACAGGATGAATCTAAACCAATTAGAGGCCTGCATTACGGCCCGCGGCCCGGCCCGGCCCGGCCCGGCCCGCGGGGCGGGCCGGGCGGGCCGCCGAACAAAGTTCACGGGCGGGGCCGGGCCGCGGGCGGAAACTCACCGGCCGGGGGCCGCGGGCCGACAGTCCGGCCCGCCATCAGTTTTTTGAAAGATTTAACTATAAAATAGTAATTCATAATTTCGCTTAAAATGTTTTGTCTTTCCGCAATATGTTTCGTTCAAACTAACACTGATTCCCTGCAGTAACGTTAGCATGTTATTTTCATAAATAATACATGTATTTATCGTCACATCATTAATGTCAAATCCTCAATTCGCCTAAGTAATTTTAGCGTTTACAATATTAGAATATGAAACTTTGGAATAGGGCAATATATGGTATTAGTAACAGTGTAAGTATTTTATTTTGGTTTTGATGTATTTGCTGTCTTTTTTAAGAAAATGATGCATTTACTTAGAAAAAAGCAGTTTTAAAAAATCAAAGTTTTGAGTTTGTGGAGCAAAGATTTACTACTTCTTTAGAAATGAAAGTTTCTCTCTCTCTCTCTCTCTCTCTCTCTCTCTCTCTCTCTCTCTCTCTCTCTCTCTCTCTCTCTCTCTCTCTCTCTCTCTCTCTCTCTCTCTCTCTCTCTCTCTCTCTCTCTCTCTCTCTCTCTCTCTCTCTCTCTCTCTCTCTCTGCACAGTTGCATCTTTTTAAAGTCCTCTACTTCTAATTTGTTTATTTCTCAACTAATTCTTATAAAAATGCGCACTTCACAAAATTTCATCTGGTTTAATAAAGTACAATATTTAAATGTTGCCACTGTAACCTTTTAGGGAATTTTCAGTTTCTTGTTTTTCTAGCGTTCCAGTCTTATAAAAGTGTCAACATGAGGCAGTATTATCTTTTGGTTTCATTTGTAGAACGACAAAAATTATTTTGTCCTTTAAACTGCGTTTAAAACCATTAAAACTCGAAAAATCCGTTTTTAGAAAACACACTTTTCCTAGAAAAAGCACCGAAAACCAGAGATTCTGTTTTTAATAGCCAAGCTAACAAAATTATTTACGTAATTTTGCATTTTACGACAAATGAAGAAATTTCGTGGCACGGGCGGGCCGAAAATTTTGACGGGCCGGGCCGGGCCGGGCCGAAGCATCTGACGGGCCGGGCCGGGCCGGGCCGGGCCGGGCCGAAGCAGTTGACGGGCCGGGCCGGGCGGGCCGAGAAAGATTTTTCACGGGCCGGGCCGGGCCGGGCCGCAAAAATTCGGCCCGTGCAGGCCTCTAAACCCAATGTAGCTTTAAATTTTACGTTGCTTAGCCAGGTTGAAACTTGAAGTTGTCATTAAGTTCAGTGCCCAAAACCATGAAGCAATCCAATTAGTTTTGCCTTGAGTACTTTATATTAAGAGTATGTATAACAAGCGTCACACTTTATGCAGTGAAGGTCAAAACTATGCTACCTGCACCAATTGGGCCCTCTCACACTGCCCCGATATGGGTACGGGTCCAAACATGATCGCTCACTGTTTTATATACTTGCATGTTGAAATTAACAGGAGCCTAATTTGGGGAAAAGGTCAAAGCGTATATGTTTAACACTTACATGTACAAAATATATTAAGCAAATGTACGACCTCCGTTTGGAACTACATATGTACCCGTACAGTGGCGGTGTGAGCCGGTAGGACGAATAGCATAATTTTGGCCTTCACCGCATAGAGTGTGACGCTTCTCATATCATTATGTACGTTTTGGTTTGCTGATATTACCTGCCCGTTGACTGAAGCCAAAGCCAAAGTTAGCCTCAGGTTGACGTTGAAAAAGCACGGTTCCGACAGCAGTCTGCGGTTGCGCGGATTCCTGAACGATTCGAGGACGGCCCGGACCGCCCAGCTGACTTTGCCTTCGAACATCGTTCAAAACGTTTACAAAGCCTTGAGAATAAAGAACAAGTCAATCACAGAAGCTTCACCTCACCCATGAAGATAGTTCTTGGACAAAATTAATTCACCGCCACTGGTTGCTTTATACTGATTGCGTTCACTTTCTAGCTTCCAAATGAATCTACTTCAAACGTTTCAACATTTATAAGTCTCGCAGTTTACCATTTCTGCCATCAATGTGGTATACGAACCCCAATATGTTTGATATGTGTAGCGCGTTGACGCGCTTCGACGCGCGTCTACGCACGTCGACGTGCGTCTACGCGCGTCTGGAGGCGACTGGGACTATAAAATCACTTTAAGGCTACCAGAATGAAACGTCCATTACGTTCACCGTAACAGAGGTGCTCTAGTGGCTCCATTTATAGTCTCGGCAGGTTGCACAGGAATAGAAAAAATAACTCATTAACATGATTCTCCATTTGTAGGGAATAAAGAAACCATTCGGTTACGGAGGCTCAACATCATTAAAAGACAGTTGAAGACTGACCCAATTGAAATTTCCTACTACACGCCTGACAATAATACTATTTTTCTTGAAATGACCTTTGACTGTTCTGATTAGCATTGCTTTAACTGATTGACTAAGGCTATTACTGGATCCATCTTACCTTGAGATTCGCCTAGCCAAACAAAGTTCGCGAACAGCAAAGTAAATCTTAAGAGCATAACCGTAGCAGAAGGAGGTTACTGTTTTCCGCATCTGTCGCCTCACACTTTAACACTAACTTAACTGAACTGACGAGCAGCTCAATTTAGGCAAAACTTCCTCCTATTCAAATTTCAATATTTCTCAGAAATTATGGTTCATAAAATTTTGAAATTGAAGATTTTTCATTGTGAATATTGTTTGAGCAACAGCTCTGAATAAGCAGCAAAGCGGAACCATTTAACTTTTTATGTACCTGCTTTAAAGAATAACAACCTTTTTCAGTAGGACTTTGTGCTGAGCAAGGAAGACAGGTCATTAAAATAGGGTATGGGTTAAACCCAAAGCTTTGCTCCAGTTGTCATTAGATTCTCTGGAATTGTTGAAAAAGTGACTTGAAAATTTAATTTATCCAATACTCCAATAGTTTTTCTATCAAAGTAAAGTAACACATTAATTTTACTGAAACTGAAGACGTCCATGAGCCAAAACCACTGACAATATTTATCTTGTTCTTACATGTGACCCCCTCATTAAACAGGGGGAGAATGTCTTGTGGTACCAAGCGATGTCCCACCAACCGGGGAAACCGGGAAAACGTGTTGTTAAGCACTGCAAAAAAGGAAAGCCCTCTAGTAACATACTCTTCTTCTAATATATAGTGGGATTAGGTATGTACTCTTGATTCAATAATTCTGCACTGTACTGGAGTGAAAAGGACAAAATATGAGGACCAACAACACAAGTATCCATTTCCAATCAGACCGTCAGATTGCAGTCGAAGAAACTTTATTGAAGCTGAAACTCAAAACTGTCACCGAATGGGAAAAATATCTTTATGCTTTAATGCTTTTGATTGTGGATTGACTATTCTAAAAAACTTTTTCTCCCTACCGGGACGTAGATCTCTGAAATCTGTTTGGCTCATTTCTTCAATTGGTGAACCATTTTTCATCAACTGCCGTAAACTTACTTTCTCGATATCTAAATGAAGTCGCCAATTGCCCATCAAATTGCAGAGACCTCCTTCTGTTTGGTGGGAGAGTGGGAAGGGAGATTGGGTTTTTGTTTCCCGCCTCTCCAAAACTTCTACCTATCTGATTTCTTGATGTCGAATAAAAGGAAAATCAGCTTATCCGAAGTTTTTTTATTGGTGAAATCTAAATATTAACTGGCTGGTTAATCATATTTATCTATAAAATCAAGTTTAGTGCATTGCTCACAAGACACTATAGTATTTATTGATACAGAAATTGCAGGCATAGTTAATACTATGTTTGTTCCCCTCAGTTAGTTACTGCTTTTTCTTTCAGACCATGTACTGTAGTATGGATCGAATCGGATACTGATCAGGATCAGCCCTGAGGGATCGATAGACCTGATTTCGAGGGACGGTCTCCATGTTTCCTCGAGATCCGAAGTAGGAGGAGAGAGCCATGTGAGGCGAAAAGGATTTGGTCTTCATGGGACTGGTTGAACCAATGGCCAGAATTGAGGCAAAAATTAGGACGATCCAGGCACCCATAATAAGTGATGAGAAAAGAAGGTTGCTTTGAAAAAATTACAACTCAGTAGCTGCAATCAGAAACAGAACATTATTTTAATATTTTAACACAGGAAACAGCAAGAGTTTAGTATTAAGCCAGTGTGAAGAAGAACAATTGGGGGGAGACCTCCTTCAACTTTGCTATAATATTTACATATCTGTGGTCACAACCGGCCCCCGAAACAAGGCTTTCGAGTAGAATCCGGGCGGAATCCGCAAAGCATTTAACAGCTGAGCTAAACTTTTGCTGAGTTAATTGAACTAACTGAACAAACAGGAAGCTGAATAGAGAAATAGAATTAATTTTCTGTGAACCAGAAAATCCCTACGCAACTTTTCAGCAAAATCGGCGGCGCAAAAATTTTCGTCTCCCCTTGGTCCGAAAAGTTAAAAAAATGTTAGCATACCCATATCGAATTTCAGGTCAGATGGTCAAATTTTGAGAATTCAGTTCCTGGGTGGGGGAGGGGAAGGGTTCATAAATATCCAAAGTTAGGTTTAAAAGCTGTTGCACGATCATTTTCTGCAGTACAGGAGATTAGGCTGTATTGATGTCGAAGTAGATTAAGTGTCAAGTTGTGTCACAGATGTTAAGGAAAGACGCAAATGACAACTGTAGTCTAATTTTGTTCAACTTTGTTTGTTCAATTGTTTCAATTTTTGGAAAAGTTTTGCAGCCAAGAATTTGGAAAATTTCATAACCGAAAAAACTTGCAAAACTTGGCTGGCTCGGCTACATGATATTGCTCTCTGTGGCAAAATGGCGAACGTTTCAGAATTTGCTTATCCACAGTTTCTTTCACAAATCACCTAATTCAGTTTTCACTCATAAGTATTTTGGATCTCACTTTACGGAAAGTCACCGAATTAGGCAGAATGACAGCCCTACAATGTTGCAAGCTACGGCTTTACCACAGCTTAACTTGGAACTCTAATATTTAGTCTTGTTATGGGCGCTATAGCATGTGTGAAAATGAGCGAGCCTCCTTAGGCGAACTGTGCTGCTGAGCCCATAGGTGTACCACCTGTTTGGGTTGGGGTTGGGGGGGGGGAGTAAAGGCCAAATCTGGCATGGGGAGTCCTCAAAGTCGGAAATTTTTGAAAAACTGTACGCAAACTGTACCCAAATTTTTTTCAGCTAAAAATGGCTCTTTTTGACCTAAAACCTACTTTTTTTGACGTACTCGTACACGTACTGCGTTTTACAACCTATTTTAGCAATTTTAACTATTTGCAATAATTTTTTCAAAAGAGTTTTGAAAAAATTGCATAAAAAATTTGCAAAAATTTGGCATTTTTCCTTCTTTGACCCCATTTTAGGAGGGGGTCTGCTCCGGCTTGATGGTGGTGAGTAGTCGAGGGTCGGGTATGGGGGGGGTGGGGTCTGGCCTTCTCGTGGGGGGTCTCACGGGGCAAGCTGTAGGTAGACTGGGTACACCTAAAGCTGAGCTCCCACCTCCAGAGAGTGGGACTGTTCTGAACTTTGATTGGACTGCTGGTTATCCTTCACCTTCTGCTCGAAAGCGGGGGGGGAGGATTTGTTCGGTCAGACAGAACGCTGCACTGGACAGTACCGATTCACTACAAAAATTTTAGGCTATCGAATAAGTTTCAGTTAGAGACCCGCGAAGGCGCGACTCGAATGACTTAGGAAAAAAAAGTTCCACGGCTTTCTAGCTGCTCTGAAATAGAATTGAGCTCACAGGACTGAATCATCAGGATAAAGTGCAATATATAAAGCAGGGAGATGTAAACGTTAGACTAATAAAAAGTTTACTTATACAATGCCCAGAAGGTATTAATAAGTAATGAACGGAATTACTTTGTAGATGCCTCCAGTGCCAAGCTCAGGACCCGAAAATATCTTTATGCTTTTATCGGAGAATGGAATTTCACAGGCAAGAATGGGTGGAGGTGGAGGTGGGCGAAATTTCAAAACTTTTACGTCTTTTTTCAAAAGAAATCCCTACTAGAGCTGTAAAGAAACAGATTTTGCTTAAACGCAAATGGTAACTCTAAGTCTAAAGTCTAACCAAACTATGAAAAGCTTTAGATAAGGTAACATCCACTCCTGAGATTTTATTTGGGATGAGTAACCTGTTGATTAAACAAGAAGACGTAAAAGTTTTGAAATTTTGCCCACCTCCACCTCCACCCATTCTTTCCACAGGTTCGTGAAATTCCATTCTCCGATAAAAGAAAAAGATATTTTGTCCTGAGCTTGGCACTGGAGGCATCTACAAAGCAATTCCGTTCATTACTTATTAATACCTTCTGGGCATTGTATAAGTAAAACTTTTATTAGTCTTAGACTAAGCTATATCTCCCTGTTTTGTATATATTGCACTTTATCCGATGATTCAGTCCTGAGTCTTAAATTCTATTTCAGAGCAGCTAGAAAGCCGTGGAACTTTTCTTTCCTAAGTCATTCGAGTCGCGCCTTCGCGGGTCTCTAACTGAAACTTATTCGATAGCCTAAAATTTTTGTAGTGAATCGGTACTGTCCAGTGCAGTGTTCTGTCTGACTAAACAAATCTCTCCCCGCTTCGAGCAGAAGGTGAAGGATAACCAGCAGTCCAATCAAAGTTCAGAACAGTCCCACTTCTCTGGAGGCTGGGAGCTCAGCTTTAGGTGTACCAGGCTACCTACAGTTTGCCCCGTGAGACCCCCCCACGAGAAGGCCAGACCCCACCCCCTCATACCCGACCTCGACTACTCACCACCATCAAGCCGAGCTCAGACCCCCTCCTAAAATGGGGTCCAAAGAAGGGAACAAATGCCAAATTTTTGCAAATTTTTTATGCAATTTTTCAAAACTCTTTTGAAAAAATTGGTTGCAAATAGTTAAAATTGCTAAAATAGGTTGTAAAACGCAGTACGTGTACGAGTACGTCAAAAAAGTAGGTTTTAGGTCAAAAAGAGCCATTTTTAGCTGAAAAAATTTGGGTACAGTTTGCGTACAGTTTTTCAAAAATTTCCGACTTTTTAGACTCCCCAAGCCAGATTTGGCCTTTTACTCCCCCCCCCCAACCCCAACCCAAACAGGTGGTACACCTATGGGCTCAGCAGTACAGTTCGCCTAAGGAGGCTCGCTCATTTTCACACATGCTATAGCGCCCATAACAAGACTAAATATTAGAGTTCCAAGTTAAGCTGTGGTAAAGCCGTAGCTTGCAACATTGTAGGGCTGTCATTCTGCCTAATTTGGTGACTTTCCATAAAGTGAGATCCAAAATACTTATGAGTGAAAACTGAATTAGGTGATTTGTGAAAGAAACTGTGGATAAGCAAATTCTGAAACGTTCGCCATTTTGCCACAGAGAGCAATATCATGTAGCCGAGCCAGCCAAGTTTTGCAAGTTTTTTCGGTTATGAAATTTTCCAAATTCTTGGCTGCAAAACTTTTCCAAAAATTGAAACAATTGAACAAACAAAGTTGAACAAAATTAGACTACAGTTGTCATTTGCGTCTTTCCTTAACATCTGTGACACAACTTGACACTTAATCTACTTCGACATCAATACAGCCTAATCTCCTGTACTGCAGAAAATGATCGTGCAACAGCTTTTAAACCTAACTTTGGATATTTATGAACCCTTCCCCTCCCCCACCCAGGAACTGAATTCTCAAAATTTGACCATCTGACCTGAAATTCGATATGGGTATGCTTACATTTTTTTAACTTTTCGGACCAAGGGGAGACGAAAATTTTTGCGCCGCCGATTTTCTGAAAGTTGCGTAGGGATTTTCTGGTTCACAGAAAATTAATTCTATTTCTCTATTCAGCTTCCTGTTTGTTCAGTTAGTTCAATTAACTCAGCAAAAGTTTAGCTCAGCTGTTAAATGCTTTGCGGATTCCGCCCGGATTCTACTCGAAAGCCTTGTTTCGGGGGCCGGTTGTGACCACAGATATGTAAATATTATAGCAAAGTTGAAGGAGGTCTCCCCCCAATTGTTCTTCTTCACACTGGCTTAATACTAAACTCTTGCTGTTTCCTGTGTTAAATATTAAAATAATTTCTGTTTCTGATTCAGCTACTGAGTTGTAATTTTTTCAAAGCAACCTTCTTTTCTCATCACTTATTATGGGTGCCTGGATCGTCCTAATTTTTGCCTCAATTCTGGCCATTGGTTCAACCAGTCCCATGAAGACCAAATCCTTTTCGCCTCACATGGCTCTCTCCTCCTACTTCGGATCTCGAGGAAACATGGAGACCGTCCCTCGAAATCAGGTCTATCGATCCCTCAGGGCTGATCCTGATCAGTATCCGATTCGATCCATACTACAGTACATGGTCTGAAAGAAAAAGCAGTAACTAACTGAGGGGAACAAACATAGTATTAACTATGCCTGCAATTTCTGTATCAATAAATACTATAGTGTCTTGTGAGCAATGCACTAAACTTGATTTTATAGATAAATATGATTAACCAGCCAGTTAATATTTAGATTTCACCAATAAAAAAACTTCGGATAAGCTGATTTTCCTTTTATTCGACATCAAGAAATCAGATAGGTAGAAGTTTTGGAGAGGCGGGAAACAAAAACCCAATCTCCCTTCCCACTCTCCCACCAAACAGAAGGAGGTCTCTGCAATTTGATGGGCAATTGGCGACTTCATTTAGATATCGAGAAAGTAAGTTTACGGCAGTTGATGAAAAATGGTTCACCAATTGAAGAAATGAGCCAACAGATTTCAGAGATCTACGTCCCGGTAGGGAGAAAAAGTTTTTTAGAATAGTCAATCCACAATCAAAAGCATTAAAGCATAAAGATATTTTTCCCATTCGGTGACAGTTTTGAGTTTCACTTCAAAAAGTTTCTTCGACTGCAATCTGACGGTCTGATTGGAAATGGATACTTGTGTTGTTGGTCCTCATATTTTGTCCTTTTCACTCCAGTACAGTGCAGAATTATTGAATCAAGAGTACATACCTAATCCCACTATATATTAGAAGAAGAGTATGTTACTAGAGGGCTTTCCTTTTTTGCAGTGCTTAACAACACGTTTTCCCGGTTTCCCCGGTTGGTGGGACATCGCTTGGTACCACAAGACATTCTCCCCCTGTTTAATGAGGGGGTCACATGTAAGAACAGATAAATATTGTCAGTGGTTTTGGCTCATGGACGTCTTCAGTTTCAGTAAAATTAATGTGTTACTTTACTTTGATAGAAAAACTATTGGAGTATTGGATAAATTAAATTTTCAAGTCACTTTTTCAACAATTCCAGAGAATCTAATGACAACTGGAGCAAAGCTTTGGGTTTAACCCATACCCTATTTTAATGACCTGTCTTCCTTGCTCAGCACAAAGTCCTACTGAAAAAGGTTGTTATTCTTTAAAGCAGGTACATAAAAAGTTAAATGGTTCCGCTTTGCTGCTTATTCAGAGCTGTTGCTCAAACAATATTCACAATGAAAAATCTTCAATTTCAAAATTTTATGAACCATAATTTCTGAGAAATATTGAAATTTGAATAGGAGGAAGTTTTGCCTAAATTGAGCTGCTCGTCAGTTCAGTTAAGTTAGTGTTAAAGTGTGAGGCGACAGATGCGGAAAACAGTAACCTCCTTCTGCTACGGTTATGCTCTTAAGATTTACTTTGCTGTTCGCGAACTTTGTTTGGCTAGGCGAATCTCAAGGTAAGATGGATCCAGTAATAGCCTTAGTCAATCAGTTAAAGCAATGCTAATCAGAACAGTCAAAGGTCATTTCAAGAAAAATAGTATTATTGTCAGGCGTGTAGTAGGAAATTTCAATTGGGTCAGTCTTCAACTGTCTTTTAATGATGTTGGAGCCTCCGTAACCGAATGGTTTCTTATTCCCTACAAATGGAGAATCATGTTAATGAGTTATTTTTTTCATTCCTGTGCAACCTGCCGAGACTATAAATGGAGCTAATAGAGCACCCTGTTACGGTGAACGTAATGGACGTTTCATTCTGGTAGCCTTAAAGTGATTTTATAGATCCCAGTCGCCCTCCAGACGCGCGTAGACGCACGTCGACGTGCGTAGACGCGTGCAGCGCGTCAACGCGCTACACAATCAAACAATTGGGGGGGGGGGGAGTAAAAGGCCAAATCTGGCTTGGGGAGTCTAAAAAGTCGGAAATTTTTGAAAAACTGTACGCAAACTGTACCCAAATTTTTTCAGCTAAAAATGGCTCTTTTTGACCTAAAACCTACTTTTTTGACGTACTCGTACACGTACTGCGTTTTACAACCTATTTTAGCAATTTTAACTATTTGCAACCAATTTTTTCAAAAGAGTTTTGAAAAATTGCATAAAAAATTTGCAAAAATTTGGCATTTGTTCCCTTCTTTGGACCCCATTTTAGGAGGGGGTCTGAGCTCGGCTTGATGGTGGTGAGTAGTCGAGGTCGGGTATGGGGGGGGTGGGGTCTGGCCTTCTCGTGGGGGGTCTCACGGGGCAAACTGTAGGTAGCCTGGTACACCTAAAGCTGAGCTCCCAGCCTCCAGAGAAGTGGGACTGTTCTGAACTTTGATTGGACTGCTGGTTATCCTTCACCTTCTGCTCGAAGCGGGGAGAGATTTGTTTAGTCAGACAGAACGCTGCACTGGACAGTACCGATTCACTACAAAAATTTTAGGCTATCGAATAAGTTTCAGTTAGAGACCCGCGAAGGCGCGACTCGAATGACTTAGGAAAGAAAAGTTCCACGGCTTTCTAGCTGCTCTGAAATAGAATTTAAGACTCCAGGACTGAATCATCGGATAAAGTGCAATATATACAAAACAGGGAGATATAGCTTAGTCTAAGACTAATAAAAGTTTTACTTATACAATGCCCAGAAGGTATTAATAAGTAATGAACGGAATTGCTTTGTAGATGCCTCCAGTGCCAAGCTCAGGACAAAATATCTTTTCTTTTATCGGAGAATGGAATTTCACGAACCTGTGGAAAGAATGGGTGGAGGTGGAGGTGGGCAAAATTTCAAAACTTTTACGTCTTCTTGTTTAATCAACAGGTTACTCATCCCAAATAAAATCTCAGGAGTGGATGTTACCTTATCTAAAGCTTTTCATAGTTTGGTTAGACTTTAGACTTAGAGTTACCATTTGCGTTTAAGCAAAATCTGTTTCTTTACAGCTCTAGTAGGGATTTCTTTTTGAAAAAAGACCAAACTAAACAAAACTCAAAACAAACAAAAAGTAATAGTCAACTGTGGAATTAGAAGTTGATTGATGTAGATTTAAATTTAGGTTTGACATCACAGGTGGACAATGTAATGTCTCAAATGTCTGCTATTTCTTAATCAGAATATAACTCTAATAATCTGCAAGAATGTTGACAGTGAGCTTTCTACTGTATCCAGACTGTCTTAGAATAATTGTAGGTACATCGGATGCGATATAGCACAATGTATGGAAATATATATATATATATATATATATATATATATATATATATATGTTACGTGCAATATTGAAAAGCGTGCAATTTTGAAATTGCACGATGTTTCCGTGCAATTTTGAAATTGCATGGTCTTATCGTGCAATTTTAAAATTGCACGGAAACTACCGTGCAATTTTGAAATTGCATGGAGTTTCCGTGCAATTTTTAAATTGCACGGGTGAAACCGTGCAATATTGAAATAGATATCCTCTGACTTTAATTTGTTTGTATAAATGTTAACTCTCAACACGAAAATTTTCATCGTTTGTGCATTAGCAAATTAATTTACGTTAACAAGTTTTAACTTTTGGTTAAAAGTTGAGTAAGTGTTCCTGCTATTTACTGTTGACAACAAAATTCAACATCAATATAAAAATCCGAATCATAGTATGTAAAACATTAGTGTCAAGTATGATAATTTGATTTTGTATACAGGCTTTCTGATTTAAACTAAAATGACTGATAAATCATATTCGAATCTTTGATAAATTATTTTGAAAAACTTGTAACATATTTGACATATGTAAGTCCAGAGTTGGAAGTGGACATTTAAAATTTGACCAAAATGGTTCCAAAATTTTTGGGGGACTTGTTAATTTTTGAAAACGGGACAGAATCTTCAATGGTTTAAAAATGTTGGTTAATTTTATTAAAAATTTGATCAGAAAAGAAACTAAAAATCCTGGCAAAGTAATGATATTTTAGTGTAAAAACTTCGTGCAGAACAAATTATATACCAAAAGACTTTAATTATATATAATTTGTAAATCTTTAACTATGATTAAAATATTTCATATTTTGGTAAGTCACAGTTACCAGGAACAACGAACAAATTAACCATTATAATGAAAAGCTGAAAGCTGGAAGACACTACAAATGAATTCAATAAATCGCAAATGGTGCAAATTTTCTTTTATCATTTATACAATTTAATTAAAACCAGAGGCTTGAAATTTTGTATTTCAATATTGCACGGTTTCGCCCGTGCAATTTTAAAATTGCACGGAAACTTCATGCAATTTCAAAATTGCACGGCAGTTTCCGTGCAATTTTAAAATTGCACGATAAGACCATGCAATTTCAAAATTGCACGGAAACATCGTGCAATTTCAAAATTGCACGCTTTTCAATATTGCACGTAACATATACATATATATATATATATATATATATATATATATATATATATATATATATACATAAATATATATACAAAGTAGAAAAAGTATTAAACAAATGCCAATACTTTATTAAAACCGATTTCTTATTCATAATTCATTAGTCTTCTACTCAATTCTTTGGTGTGTTATATAAGCCATTATTTGTGAGCCTGAGTTTAGCTCACAGGATGTGTCTTTAGAGGCGCATTCAAAGCCGTCGACTAAGTTTTGGGTTGAGTTGAGTCCAAGTCAAATCTTCGGCTCAATCGATCTGTGCACTAATCCGAAAGTTGTCGATTCGATCATAGCTAACGCTATGAGATTTGGATCTTTAGGTACTGCACTGTCGTTCAATTCAACATTCTTGAATCAATCCCTTTGTATCTGCAAGAGGTCGTCATGATTTTCTTGCACTTTACGTCAAACTTAGTTTTGAATTTTTGACGACGAACTTTAAAGTTTTGAATGGGGCATATTGAAGGTAGACGAATTCGAAAACCAAAATCTTTTCAAATTGCAAAGGCTCTAAAATTCTAAGGTGGTAAGGTGTGGCGGTCACAAAAACGCTTTCCTTCTCCGAGTTTGTGAAAACTTGCATAAAGTGGTTTTCTTGTTCCCTGAGCACGAATTTAAAATTCACTTTTCAATTCAACGTTTAATTAGCTTGACATAAGCTTGCATATTAAACTTGCAGTTTAAGCTTAAGCTAATGAAAAGCTGAATCAAAAAATTTATTTTAGATTTGTGCGCTCAGCACCCCAGAAAACACCAAAATGGTAGTTTTCAACAAACTCGGACGCAAAAAATGCGTTCTGTCAGCTTAGTTCCTCCTTTAGGAACATAAATGTTTGAATTCTTAGAGTTTTCAAATTCATTAGCCTCTAGTAAATGCTTCCATGCAAGTTACTGGTTACAAAATCAAAAAATAGGGCTGTGAGTGGGACTGCGCCCGAGATCCGTCGGCGTTTGGTGTATACGTTAATATTGGTCTGAGTGTGACTCAGTACCTGGACAGACAAAGCAAGGGACAGGACGGATATCGCTATCTCTGTAGACTGGGCGGAGGAATACTCCCGGTTACAAAAGAAATTTCATCAAAAAGTATGAACACATTCAGTTGTATATTGGCGAAGATACTAATAAAATTCACATTTGAAAACTTGTTTGTTGAAAAGGAGCTGTGTGGTATTTTGACGTCAGGGAAAGCAGGGTCCTTCTTAGTAGACAACCAGGCGTCTTGGCAACACCTCAGTGCTCATCAACACAAGATATATGGTGTAGAAAGACATTTAGTTGTTTGATCTTTGATGGATTGCTCTGGAAAGATTCAAGTCAGGTGGGATCTACTTAACAAACTGTTATGATAACTTGGATTGCTTCAACTGAGCCGCCTGGCAGCAATCACAATTCTTTTAGTTTCCTTCAAAGCAGAATTCAAGAATCTTACAATGCCGGATCTGCAAGACCAAGTCATAAAAGATTTCCTAAGGATCTGAGCTGCAAACGAAGATATAAAAACGCCGAGGAAAAATAAGATTTAACTTGAAAAGATTTTACAAATGTTTTCTAATACAAATTTCAATTTATCTTGATTTCTCATTGATTCGAAAAAGTACAAACCTTTTACAGCTGCGACAGCCCGTTTCCTGCTAACAAATTAATTTGGCTCTTTCTCTATTCTTGTCTTCAGAATATAGCTACAGTTTTTCGCAAGACGACGTAGAACTAAACAATTTCAAAAACGAATAAAGACAAAGCTAAGGTGTTCGCAAATTCATAACTACTAAATTCAGCAAATTATCCTAACGACTGCTCAAATTTAAAATGCTAATAATTTGAAAGCAGACTAATAATTGGCATAAGACTATTTCCAAGCAAGAACGGATTGATGTGCCTACATAGAGAATTGTTAACCGAATAAAATAGCGCTCAGAATTTCGTCAAATTTCTTGATTAGGACTTAGCCTCGTAAGCGGAGCATATGCGTGCTGAATGTGGACACATTTTTAATGACCGCAACCACGTCTGCAGCCCACGCATTAAATTTTCATGACCACCGTGTAAAAAGTTGACTTTGAACTGATTCTATCGTTGTAATAAGCAAAATCTCGATTCTTGTGGCTTACTCTGAATTGATAAAGACTAAATCTAAATAAAACTACAAGCCTGAATAAAAAAGCATAATGGTAATAAAAACAGACATTTCGCTTTCAACAAGGCGCTATCATCTGTACTTAGCATCAAGTATTGGAGAAAGGCTCACAGTTTTCCGCATCATAATTGCTATTACCAAGCGCGGTACAGCAGTAGTCGGGTAACGACTGTTAGTTGCTGCCTTGGGCGTGACTGAGGTGCTTCTGTGCCAATAACCGTATGGCAGTTTTGCTTGAGGATCATGTTTCTGTCCGTGATCTTCGTCTCTCCGCCTCTTGACTGCGGCCTGCGGGAAGAACCACTGACGGGCCACGCCGTGAGCCTACAAGCGGGTGAGCCTGACCACAACAAATAAACACAGATATGTCAAATTTTGTCGCTGTTTGGCTCAATCGGTAGAGCGTTGGTCTAGAACTAGATCGCCAAAGATTTCGGGTTCGATCCCCACCTTAAGCCCAAAAAATTCAAAAGCTGTGTTTTAGACGCACAAGCTTCTATGATCTAGGCGAACGCTCTACCGATTGAGCCACTCAGGCACAATCGAACCAAACTTAAGTACATTCCGTATTGTATGAAGTACCTTACTAAAATCAATCAAACTTGTATACTAAAATGGAGCCAATTTAAAGCTTAAAAGGTGTATTGTAAATGCTTCTGCTCATACTTCACATCGTAACATTTTAGTTGAAAATGGAATATGGCACTACTTTGTGCAATAATGCAGAAATAAGTATGAGACTTTGCATTAATTGGACATTAGCTGAAGCATTCGCGTTCTTCTTAGTTAGTGAGTTATTCAGAAATACTTTGAATGATATCAGAATATTTTTATTTTTATGATTCATTTGATCCCTATTCAGGATTTCTTTCAAATCTTCGCTCAAGACTAGACTGCATACGTCTTGTATGGAAATTGAAACGATAGAAAGAAATTTTATGTTATACACACTGGCAGCCTCCCCGCAGTTTCAGCTAAGTTGCGCTTCCACTGGATTGGAATGCAGGCAGCATTTCGCGAAAGGTTTTAAATCTTGGAGCCGGGCTTGACCGAATTTGGCCATCTTTTCCCTTTCCCTGTCTCGTTTGAGTACTAAATTAAAATTTAAAGCTAAGTTAGAATATTTTCATTTTCAGCAGGAATGGAAAGTGGGTCATTTTTGAGACACATGATACACTCGACCCAGATGCAAACTTGACCCAGACCGAAGGCTATCCAGAAAGCTTAAAATTTTGTGACCCAGCCCAAATGCCGAATAGAATGACGAAGAATGCTTTTCCCTTAACCTGATTGTTTCATTTTGTGAAGAGTTTTTGAAACAACTTGCTTAATTTTTGAAGTTTCTTATTTTTCGAACTTGTAAATAATCCTGTACGTAGTTTTGAAGCTCGGAATAAGTAAAGTCAGCCATTTTGTGAAGCTAGTACAACAGTTTATTTTTTCTACAAAAACCAAACATGGACCGCCGGTTTTAAACTTTGATTTTTGAATTCGCAGCATCAGACAAGATAGTTATTAAAAAAAATGTGACGTGGAAAGTTTCATTGATCTTTCGGCGTCACGCTCAGCACAGATTTTGAATTTTTGACAACCATAAAATTTTGTATGGGTACTCACGGCGCGGTCTCCATATGTTAAAAACGAAAAAGCGGTGGTTTTTCTTGTGAGTAATGCGGAAATCCCGCAAATAACAAAACGGACTTCTCCATTCTTTGTTTTATTTTATGAACACGCTCTTGATGAGGATCTGAAACTGAATCTATGTTAGACCAATTTTCGATTCACTTTGATTATACATGACCAACTGTAAATACGGAGGAGTACCGTTTTGTATACTATACGTCTGTATAATCAATATCTACTTTCCAAAGGAGTATTTAATATTAGCGGACCATTATGTACTCTTGCTAATATAAATGAAACTACGAACAAAATACTAGCGGCCAACTGGGAAGTGTTAAGTGTAAGAATTTGTCATGTGGGTATCACAAAATTGGAGTTGGTCAAGTGGGGATTGCAAGATTTGTAAATTGGCCAAGTGGGGGAGCATGCCGGCATGTGTTCTCACCGATAATGCAAAAAGTCACATTTTACACCGTTTACTGACACAATAAAACAGGTTCAACAACGAAAACTATTCTAACTTCAAAGATGTTTACAGTTTACTATATCATTTCCAAAGTCTTTATAAATTTCTCATCAAGCGGGACAGTGTGCAATGGCAGTGAAGGCTGTTTATATTACGGAAGGCATAAGCAGAATTGCTGGAAAACGCTTATTTAAAACAGACAGGCCCTACTTCAAACGATAATTTCTGATGATGACCTCCATAGTCACCCGCCATAAAGTCTACTATAGGTAGTTGGGTTAGGGACTCCGTTTTCACTTCTAAAATGGTCTTTGACGTGCCGGCTCCATCCTAAACAACCAGAGTGATTATCATTGCTCAGACCTGAGTTTAGTAGTACAAAACAAACACTTGGCATTGTGCAAGCAGCAGCAGCAGTTTACTGTTTAAGTTATGCACAGCTCAGTATATTTGGATAATTAAATGATTGAATTGGTTCAAACTCAATAAAACAGAACATTTTATTAACCTGGCATCCATCCATCAAAATGTTTGGTCTGTGAGATCTGTAACTGAATTCATCGTCATTTTGTCCTTTCAAAATCACAGATCTGTCGTAACTGTTAGTTTTCTGCTCGTACCAGACCACAGAATTTAAGCATCTAAATGTTACGTTTTGCCTAGCTTCAGAGCTGAGAAATCGAAGATAGTTCATTTGCCCTGTAGGAGTTTCCTTATATTCAATCTAAAATAATATTGTCACATTAGCAGCAGGCAAACTTTAGATCAATTGAACATAATTTAGCTATATACACGAATGCTTATATACCGTTTAACGTAAATGCATATACAACAGAGCAAATACATCCACAAACTTAGTTGATATCTGTTTTTGTTTTTGAACCTTACCTCAAACCCGTCTGAAGTTTGGCTAAACCAACGCTGACCAACAGTCCATGCAAAAGGTTTCATTTCTATCTACAAATATTCCCTCATGCATTGAAAATGCTAACAGTTTGATAACCGCTCGTAATCAGAGTGTCTATAAAAATGATTATACATTTATTTTATTATTATTTTCTAAGGTTATATCATTATTTTCCAGTGTTTCGTGAGATAGTGAGATGTAATATACATTTACTTAATAAAGCTTAGGTTATATTCTAAACTGAGAAAATGGTTACCAACAACAAACTGCAACAGAAAAGGCATGAGACTTACCCGTCTGGTATTTTTATCTGGACTGATGCATGTTTCTCCCGTTGAGAAATCGCAATGCACCTGAAAAGAGTCGGCAACTACGCCTGAATTAGGATCTATCCAATAGACACCTACAAATTAAACAAAAAATCCGACACGATGTTTGAGTATTATGTATAATTATTTACGCAATTGAATTAGCTCCGCTTTACTTAGTGCCTTGTTGTTACAAAACTACATAGCCTTCTTAAAATGCAAAGTAGTAAGTGCTCAGGCAGCAATAGATGCAGGATGCGGACATGAGCTAACTTATGGATTTTTGGGTTAACTTTCAATTTTCCCCAGAAAATCGGAAAATCTAGTTTCAGAGGCTGAGGGTATAGTCGCAACGGAAAACTTGGTATAATAGGGAAACAACTCCTATACAGACTCTAGACACTTCCACAGTCTTGACCTCGTTATTCGTAAACGAGGAGAAAAGCTCCTGAGCACAGTATAACAGTACTACATTTCTACGTCAATGGCACCAATGCACTGTATAATAAAGATATAACATGGCTGGCTAAAACTTAGGGCAATAAGCCAACGGATCAGTATCAGCTATAGCTCCCTCTATCTACCTTAGTATGCCTTAACGAGCTCAAATAGAACCGTAGGACGCCACGTTATCAAGCCATTGGCGCGATTGTAGCAAACATTCCGGCCATTCGCCGTTTGAAATTTCGTCTTTTTCGAACAGCAAATGTAAAAATGCTTATGATGGTTGCAGCAAAACACTTTTAACTAACTCAAAAATTCAGTAAGTTGTAAGAACCTTAAGAGCATAAATAGCACATTTGTTGGTCTATACCGTTCAGTAGGGAAGGATTGGCCAAATATAGATCCTGGCAAGATCTCCCTGGTAAGTCCTTGCTTCCATCAGGAGTTCGGAATTTTACGATATCATTTCGAATGGCATGAATTGATTTAAATATTTCTGCCATTTGCATCTAAATCATATCATAAGAGAAATTTGTTCGCAATGCGTCACGAATTCTGAGATTCATTACACCACTCTCGTTAAAAAACCAAAAAGCTAAAAATTTAAAAAGTTAAAAATCGCTAAAAACACTATTATTAAAATAATGCGAATTGACCTATTAGACAGGTTAAGCAAACAAACATAAAATGTATTATAACTTCCTATCTTCTACAAAATACGGTTATATTTTAATAAGTATTACTTCGTAGTCTTGGTCTTGAGCTTCTCGCTTTTGACGGTTAGGACCCTTTTCCGCTCTGGATAATAGCTCTGGAGGAATTACCGGTACTTCTGCAGGAGTTCCCTAAACCAGTTAAAAAATTTCGGGCCTATGATAATATCAAAGAAATCCATAACTTACACAACAAATTCAGAAATTATTTACACGTCCGGCCTTTAAACCAGTTGTTCACGATGCAGTCATTGAAGACTATGTCGCATGTAGATGTCGTGTTGTATGTAACCGTTATTAGCTTATAATAAAAATGCAGTTCGCCGTTGTTGCGAAATCGCGCACAATAATCATGCATGCAACAGTCTGAGATTATTGCAATCTTTATTAAAAGCAAACACCAATGCCTACCGCGGGATTATTTTTGAGAAATTGACTTTTTGAAATAAGCTGCCTATGTCTGCCCTTTGGCAAAAATTTTTAGCAAATGGGAGTACGCCACCAGTCAATGAATAAGTAACACTTACACAATGAGCAAGACTCTAAAATCTGTTACTTATGAAATCAAATTCATTTTGTCCCTTTAAATTTAAATCCATATTATGCATCCTGTACAATTTCAATAAAACGAGCTTCAGCTAAATTGCGGCTTGAATTCATAGAACTTTTTCAACTCTCATTAATTGTAACGAGTATTCACCAATATGCATGTGTAAACACTATGATCAACGCTTGAAATGAAACCTTATATATGCGTAGTCATAGTACCACTAGTGTGACTTTACGCTGTGCATGGTATGAAGTGAATAAGTTGAATCATGTAATGTAAACTTACAGGTCTTCCAGGTGGTCCCTAAAATGCGTAATAAACAGTTACATGGAATAGTTACATAGAAAGCATTCTAATAAATGTTAACTGTACTCTTAAAAACCTAAAGTAAGCTAAGGATAGGCTATTAATGCTATTTCTTATCTCAGAGAAATTTAAAATGGTAACCTATAACTTGGACATATGAACTGATCCTTAGCAATCCGACTAATTCAAACAAAAGAAGAATAATCGGTTTTAGCGTTCCTGAAAACTCCCATAGAGACAGTTTCGTGCAAGTCGCAAGCTCAAAATTTCTGATTGCTTCTCTGCATTAAAACAAATTTATTTCGCTGAAGCCAATTTCACACTAAAGTCCTAAACGCAAGTTCAAAGGCTTAGGAAATTGGTTCTTGTTCAGTCTTTTGTTTACGGTCGTAAACTTCAGGCTTTTAAGGAATTAGTAATTACGATTGTGCTGATTCACACTGTTCACACAGTAGCCTTAAGCCACAATAAGACTAGATATCAGTAAATTTATCTTTGAGACGTACGACGTACAGCCAAAGACAAAAACCTTCCGTGTATACCAAAGTCTAAAACCTTAAGATTTGGAACTAACTATTTAAGGTAAAAAACATCATTCTAACGGTGTGGTATTCAAACTCAACTTATCTTAAAAATCATCTTTAACACCTCAGTTCAGGCATTGTAAAGACCTTTTCTGAAATATAAAACTTCCAAATGAACCCAATCTGGCAAACAAAACTTACTACAGGACCCGTGTCTCCCTTTTCACCAGCTGGACCCTGAAATGAAAACGACGTATTACAAGTATAAATCCAATGAAAGACGACAAGGCAGTACACTCAAATATAACACAAAGAAAAGAAAGTTGCGCTCACAAAATAACAGAAATAAAACACAAATTCTAACTTGAGAAATGTGGGCACATGCATATGCGTTTACTATTATCTGTGAAATTTAATAGATTTAAATTGATTTTAAGTCACAGCGGACAATCAATATCAGGAGAAGATTACCTCCACTCCTTTGGGGCCTGGAGGACCAGAGATACCCTAAATAAGACAACATTTATTTCAGTTCGTTCCTGCGGAAATGTGTATAAGGTTGCTAACATTAGTTGCAATACGCCTGTAACATTGGGTTTTCTTTAGTGAGTGTCGTTGTAGTTTTGCAGAAGAAAATTTGGATAAATTTCTATTAGCTTTATCAAAGCGATTACAAGGAGCTGAGCTAACGGTAATAAATACATATTGCATATAGTCGAATTCTTGTGCTGTTTCGACTGCGCAAACGCATTACGGTGCCGAAATACGTAAAATTACGGGATTCGTGGTACAACTGAAGGTTGGCGATCAAACTGGTTACTGTAAGTCAAATGTAAGCATGTCTAGACTATCAAAAACCTCGGTTAAAGACAGACTGATAAAAGAAAAAGGGATAATCCTGAGACTAAAATATTTAGTGCTTGCACTAGGTTAAGATTCGGTTTAAACAGACACTGAATCTTGGTTGCAAACTATGAAGGTCTTAAAGTTGATTTGAATGATTTCAGTGTAGATCACACTGCTTTGATTGACAGTATTTGTATTTTGTTAGAACGAGCAAACAGTGTAGATCGAATCTTTGCTTATGATGTGCAAAACTAACAACTAAAGTAGAAACTTGGTTCCTTAAACTCTAGAACCCTGCAAGTTTGGGTAAAGCTTTTAACTCACGGGAGGTCCTGGATCACCATCTTTGCCTGGAGGGCCGTGAGGACCAAGCCGACCCTAAAAGATAACATATAGTA
>JASAND010000102.1:0-12017 GCA_030248195.1 Trissonchulus latispiculum | reverse complement strand
AAGAAGAAAAGAAAAATGGCTTTAGAATGGAACTCTGGTGTACGTAGGCTAAGTTGGTGGAGAAAAATTAGTCCCCCAGAAATCGGATCAGGCAGAGTGGAGTGGGTTAGAGAACATTTTGAGAATTCTGCTAATTCGTTTCTATATATACGTATATACAGATATACATCAACGGTATAGTACAGCAGCTATTAGTATTATATACGTACCTTAGGTCTGGGCCTGGGCGTATGTGTAAATGGGTGTGCGTTGCGGTTGCCGATATTTTGTATCTCTCTTTGTATGTATATATATATATGTTTTAGCTCGCCGTGCGGATGACCTTTGGGTTGGTCTGGGCATTCATGTGGGCCCTGGTGAGGGGAGTGGGGCCAACGGAGAGTCTGGAGGGCGCCGACCCCGACATCGCCGACGTCATCATCGTCGTCATCATCATCCCAACAATCAAAAGGCTGCCAATGACCCTGCTGATGCTGTACGTATGTGCAGTTTACGTATATACGTACGTATACTGGGCTTTTTTTACTGGGGAGGGGTGGGGGGCCCTCCACTTTTTGGGCCCCACTCGGCCCCACACCCACTTTTTTGGGCTTTCCCCCCCCACTCACTATAAGGTGCCCAGAAAATGCCAAATTTTAAGGATTTGTGGTCAAAATTTTCAAAAATTTTCCGACGTCGCCGGAATTTTTTGCTCAAAAATCGCCCAATTTTGGTACTCAAACTCAATTTTTGAGCACTTTTAAGCATAGTTATAGCGGTATATGTATAAAACAGGCTATTTTTACTGCATTTTTAGCGATTTTAGACCACTTTAGATTCCCCCAACTTTTGGGTCCCCCCCACTAGTGGCGGGGGGGGGCTCCCTCCCACTCTCCCCACCCCCACTTTTTTCGCCTAGAAAAAGCCCATATATATATATATATCTATTATCTATATGTTCAAGTTTATGTTTTCAGGGATTTTTTCCGGGGGGGGGGGGCTTCCCGGGGGGGGGGGGGGGCGGGCCCGGGGGGGGGGGAAGTTTTTTTGCAAAAATGAGCCAACATTGGTTGTTTTTGGCGTATTTTGCATGGTGAAACATGCCATGAAATGCATGGCGAAGCCGGAAAATTTTTGAAAATTTGACCATTTTTGGAAAAAAATGTAGACCTCATTAAGGGGGCAGACCAAAATCCCGGGGGGGGGCGATTTCGGGGGGGGGGGGAGGCGAGGCATTTTCGGGAGGGGAAGGTCAATTTCGGGGAGGGCCGCCCCCCCATGTAAAAATACCCTGGTTTCAGGCAATTTTTATGATGGGAGGCGCTAACCCAAAATTGGGGGACGTATTTTTGGAATTTTAAAGTTTACTTGGCTAATTTTAGTAATTTTCTTAGGCTGAAATATATACGTAGCGACCAGGGGCGCGCCCAGGATTTTGAAAAGGAGGGGGTCGAGCCGAAAAAATTTTTTGCATTCGCCAACTCTCTTACGGTTTGGCGCAAGAATTTTCAACAGTTCCGTATTGCTGCAGCACAAGTGATGAAATTCGTAATTAGTAGCCCAGTCTGGGGGTCTGGGGGGCGGAGCCCCCCAGAAGTTGTGAAGTTTTTGAAATTATGAAAAACTCCGTAATGGAAACATTTGAAAAGAATTTAGTAAGTTGAGAATTTTTTTGAAATGATTAGAAAGCTCTGCAGGCGCAACGATTGCAAAAATTAATCTCGAAAAGCGCGGCCGGCGCGAAAATTTTTAGAAATCGCGATAGAATGGTGCCTTAGGGCCATATTCACCAAGCCCTGGTAGCCTACCACTGGTAGCTTTTCAAGGTTACCAGTGGTTAAACCAATTGGTTAGTTACAGAGACTCATTTCACCAACATTTTCTAACCAGTGGTAAAATACCACTGGTAGCTTACTGAGAGTTATTTTGCAAACCATCCGTGGGCGTGGTTTGCAGTGCATATTTTTAGAAATAGATGCTTGTTTTCTTGCTATTTTTCGACAGAAGAATCAAAAACTGCCCATCACAGGATGTAGTTGCACTTTGCGAAAAATGGGTAGAAAATATACTGTCATTATACTTTTTCGAAAGATTATATACTTTTTCAGATTACAATAAAACTACAAATTAGAAGATTACTTTTTGGAAGTAAAATCCCAAAATCTTCATTTTTAAATTTTCATCAATTGCACATTTGCAATTGGGGGCCGCAGACGCAGCTGCAATTTTGATTTTGTAAATTATTTCGCTGCTGATTCCTTTCTTCCACTACAGCAACTTTACTGCATTCTTTTAAAAATATTTCCTTGTGTACAAGAACTGATATATATAAGACCATATTTAATGTGGATCTTTAACTGCAGCTACATTTTTATAGCTGAACACCAGTCGCATCGAGATTATGCTGCTAAATATCTTACAAAATATATCCCCCACAGGATTCACCAGATTAAAGCAATTGACAAAATACAATTGACATAATAATTGAAAGAAATATAGGAATCTACTACAATAAAAATTTTTTCAGCAAAGATATAATTAATCAGACTGGATTTATTGCCACTAATTTAATAATTATTAGGTGCACGCACGAATATGAAATGACTACGTTTGCAGTCGTGAAAAAACTTTAAGTGTTAATAAGAAGAGAAGCATGTGTTAACATACGTTAAACAGTGCTCTGTTTCTATCCTCTGTAAGTAACCACAGGCAATTTAACCAATTGGTTGTGAAAACGCCCGGCTAACCAATTGGTTTTCTTACCGGCTGTAGCCCTACCACTGGTAAGGCTACCACAGGTAAGGCTAGCACGACTTCGTGAACACGGCCCTTAGACGCGAAAAATTAAAAGCTTTACCTACAAAAGCGCCGCAGACGCGAAAAAGTTTTAAAGTTGAAATAAAATAGCGCCGCAGACGAATAAAATTTTAAAAAATGAGATAGAAAAGCACCGCAGGCGACGAAAATTTGAAACATTGAACTAGAAAGCGCCGCAGGCGTGAAAAATTTCATAATTTCTAGTTTTATGCACTGAAAATAGCTCAACTTTTGCCTTCTCCCCCAAAAAGTCCCGAGGGGTCTGGTAAAAAGGGAGGGGTCGGAACCCCCAAAACCCTCCCCCTGGGTGCTCCCATGGTAGCGACAAGTTTGTTGAAAATCCTTCGAAGCCAAATAAGTTGAAAATTTAAGATGAAAATTTGGCAATTTTTTTATAGGGGGGGCTCTAAAATTATGGGAGAAGCGCTTTTGATGGGGACAGGGGCTCCCAGAGGGAGTTCGCTGATTGTCCCCCGCAGTAAAAATAAGCCGGATGTGGGAATGTGGGTATTATAAATAAGTATATATACCATCCTGCTGTATTGTTTGTATTGGGGGAAATGGGCGGGTTCGAGGGTTAAAAACGAACTCGCCCGCAGACAACTTTTGCAGCAATGAAGTAGAAAAACGTTTCAGGAAAGTTTTAGCATTTTTTCCAAAAAAATCAGGATACGTATTTTTATCTTGTCTTCTAATTAAAGAAATTTAATCGTCGTCCGTCACTCCAGTTATAACCTTTGACCCAAAAATTCTGGGATTCGAACCCACGACTTCCAGATTAGCGCTCCGATCCGCTCTGCCAACTGGACTATCTATGTCACAACAGTTGCATCGAGCTACATACAAGGAGTTCGTTTCCTAACTGAAGTGTCAATTTGCATATCTAATGTGTAGACCTTTTTTTAGGATGCTGATAAAAAGAACTGCCTGGGCCCTTCACAGCGAGTTCAGTTTCTGCTTCACGAGGACGGGGATGAGTCCGGAGAGGCCCTGGAGTCCCATCGTCTCTTCACGGAAATGGAGGAGCTGACCGGAACCGGGGCCGACTGGGAGTGGCGTGAAACGGCTCGGTACGTATAGGTGCCTATATGTGTGTGGACTGTGTGTGTACGTGAAAAGCTGGTTCCAATCATTTTAGACGCTGACTAATATTCTGACTATGCACAGCTGTTGGCATTTTTCTGCTTTAGCAACGTTTCCTTATTCGTCGTCGTGGGCTGAGAAGTGAGGGGGGGGGAGCCACCCCTTCTCCACTAGTGGAGGGACCCTAAAGTTTGGGGACCTAATGTGAGGTGAGTGGGGAATCCCAGAAAGTGGGGGTGGTGTCGAGTTGGGGGGGGGGCGGGGTCCACGCTCTTAAAAGGACTTCTGTAGAAATTACAGGAATTCTTGTAGTTTTCTACAGAAGAGCTCCTGTGCGGATTGTCACTATCGGAGCTGCCTGTATGTTCCACAAAAGTAACTTTTGTATATTTTACCGGCCTCTCGACTAGTACGTAAAAATTATAGGAGTTTCCTACTAAGGATGTTTGTTTGTTTAGTTTTTAGTTTAGTTTAGTTTATTCACCAACCAATGAACAAAGTTAGTACAAAACAAAAAGAGCAAATACAAGGTCAAGTCTAAAGGCCATAACATAGAGATAAACGTCAAAAATAGATAGTGTACATAGAATAGGCTGGCAGGAATAGGGTGGGCCGTTTATCCGACTACTAATCCCCGTCCCCTTAAAAATTGACTTAAACATACATTCTTCAGGTTCCTTTTAAATTCACACAGCAAGGATGCACAAACTGTATCAGAATCGAGATAATTCCAAATTGGAACAATTCTATCACAGAAAAAATTTTTCCTGATTTATAGACGAGCACGGTGAACATATACAATTTAAACGGATGACCTCGAGTAGCGTTATAGTAGTTAATTTGGAAAAAATCCGAAAATTCTAGCTCCACTAAATTATTAACTATTTTGTACACCATAATAAAGTCTTTAATGATTCTTCGCTCTTCTAGAGATTGTAAATGAACTTTTTGAGTCTTTGCAAGTATGTTAGATTCTTTAAGCCTGGCAGACGTTTAGTAAAGCGACGTTGTACACATTCAATATAATCTATATCTTGATACGGCGACCATACTTCAGAACCATATTCCAGCTTAGGACGAATATAAACAAGATACATTTTTAGCAAAAAGTCAATATCACGAGTCTGAAATACACGAAAAAGTAAACCTATTTTTTGAGAAGCAGTTGCTGTTATATGAATTAAATGGGAAGTAGATCTCAAATTATTTGATACAGTAACACCAAGATCGTTGAAGTCTTGCACTTTCTCCAACTCATGCAGGCCAAAGTAATATGGCAATTCAGGGTTTGCAAAACCGAGATGCATCACAAAACACTTGTTTGAGGCTAACTTTAGCTGTCTGTCCGAAGTCCACTTTAGTACCCTATCAAGATCTTGAATCTGGTCACGGCTTAAAGTGGGGTCAGAGAAAGAAAGAAAAAGCTTTGCTTCGTCGGCGTAAAGTCTTATATTAAGATGCTTCAGTACAGAGTGAATATCGTTAATGTAGGCTAAAAAACAAAGGCCCCAGGATACTACCTTGAGGAACTCCAGCAGAAACAGGTTTTACTCCAGATTTAGTGCCGTTAATTTCTACAAACTGAGTTCTGCCAGACAGATAGGCAGCAAACCAGGCTAAAAGCTTACCCTGTATTCCTAATGATCTAAGACATTGTATGAGCTTTGTATGGGGTACGGTATCAAAGGCTTTTGCAATATCAAGAAAGATCACGTCTATATTTAAGCCAGCGTCCAAAGACTTAGTCCAGATGTTAACACTCTCGCTGCCACGTGGTTTTTGGAAATCCGCCCCCGCATGCCAAATCCATATCTCGTTACTTACACATCTCCAGAATGCCATCTCGGCACTGTTCTACTCGAAATTTTGAGCTGATTTCAAATCCGTTGCCAGAATGCCATCGCCCAAATAAGGGCGATGGCGTGCTGTTAATCAGGAACTAGCTGAGTGCCAATCGCCCAGTAGTGGGCGATGGCGAATATTAAGGAAATTGCTGACTGGGCGTTAGATTTCACCACTACAACCTAGGCATTGAAGCAAAACATGAAAACGGAAGCGTAATAGGACGCTAAATACTATATTTTTGAGATTTTATCTTAGATTCTTTGCTCTGCTTATGGATTTCAAGTGAAATTTTGCCTTCTATTGTAGATTTTATATAGATATATATAGTGAAGGGATTAGATAATTCGTATGAGTAAAGCTGGCTACAGATGTGGCAGAATCATAACAAACAAAGTTGAACTACTTCATGACTTGTGGGATCTTGTTAGCCAAAATTTCTGTTTATAACCTTTTGTCCGATCCAACCGAATCGAATTTGTCTTGGACAAGGTGAAATTTCTAATATCTGTTTGTTTAAAGGAATATAAAATGAAGCTAACAGTTTCAGAGAAACTAAGCATCATAATCGCGTGTATATTTGTCATCCTGAGCGTTATTTCTGAGTTTACTTTCCTTTCCAAATTCCACATTACGCAACCTGGAACTTGAATTTCGATTTGAAAATGGGACATCAGAAAGTTCAGAAATTTCATTGTTTTGCTATATTTTTAACTGTTTTATAATTTTTGTTGTCTCTGTTTACAGCGTAAGCGATTTCTGTGCGTTTGAAACGTCTTCTAGAAGTCGAAAGTTTGAGCACGTCAATATCAACCGAGATTAGCTAAAAGTCCAAAAATACCAATCTACAGGCCTTATTAGCAGGCCAAAGTGGCATTGCATTTCATTATTACCATGCCAGTTAGATTTCTACTCAATTGGAAATATGTCTGCTTATCGCCCATATATGGGCGATGGCATGCTATGCCAAACCGGCCATCGCCCATATGTGGGCGATTGGCAGCGAGAGTGAAGTTGCATAACAGTTGATCTACCTTTTCGAATACCAAATTGAAGCAGAGTAATTTTTTATGTAGTTCCCAAAAATCGGACGTGCCTTCAGCAACAACCCCTTCCATTGCTTTTCCACATGAGCATAATAAACTAATTGGTCTGTAATTTTCAAAAATGTATTTTGGACCCTTTTTGTGAATAGGCACAATTTTCGCAATTTTCCACTCTCCTTAGGAATTTCACCAGAATTTAGAGACTTACTGAAAATTTGCGACAAAGGGGATGCAAGACAATCGGCAAGTTTGTTCAATAAGAGTTGAGGGATTCCGTCGGGACCAAAACTATAGATTTTAGAGGCATAGACATCAAATGCTTGTTTGTTTGTTTCAGGTGGGTGAAGTTTGAGGAGGACGTGGAGGAGGGTGGGAACCGGTGGTCCAAGCCTCACGTTGCCACCCTCTCCCTTCATTCCCTCTTTGAGCTCCGATCCTGTCTCATGAATGGCTCTGTGATCTTGGACATGGACGCCACGGATTTGCCCACCATTGTTGGTGCGTGTTCACGTTGTTCGTTTGTTCATATGAATTGAAAATGAATTCCTCAATATGCCGAAAAACAGTACCGGCAGATTGCGGAATGCCAACAATGTGATCAAATTTTGCAATATGCCGAGCTTAAGTTCGGCATTTCGCAAAATGCCGAACTATAAACCGGCATTTCGCGAAATGCCTGAATTGAAACCGGCATTTCGCGAAATGCCGAATTTCGCAATATGCCGCTGACATATACATATACACAAGTGCTGCTCTGGAGCATGAAAAATTTAGAAATTATTTATCAAGTAGATACATCTCCGACACTGGCGGATCCAGGATTTCGTGACGGGGGGGCGGTAAAATTTTTTTCAGCGGGGGGTCTGGGGGTGGAGCCCCCCCAGAAGTTGAAGAAAATTTTTGTTTTTGCAATAAAATTGGTCTTCGGATCTTTAATTCTTTTCATACTGAAGAAATGAGAAAATTTTTTAAAATTCTTGACATTTTTAGGCATGGTAATTTTCTCCGAAAAATCGGACGCATTTCAAGCTTTTTCTTCATAAATGCAATAAATTATGCGGCTAAAAAGAAGAAAATTCGCGCCGGAGGCGCGAAATTTTTTGGTTTTTTGCCCTTTTTCCTCTCTCTCTCTCCTTCATTTTTTCTACCTTCGAATCGCGACGGGGGGGGGCGGCCCCCCCCCGCCCCCCCCTGGATCCGCCCCTGATCTCCGACCAGATTCTTTATCTTTATCAGGGATTTTTTTCTGGGGAGGTGGGCGGACGGGGGACAAAGTCGGAGGGGCTAGGAAACTTTGGTATGCGAACAATTGTACTTTAAATTATGCTTTAAATTGTTCTACATTTATAGCAAACGCTGTAAAAGTTAGTTTTCCTCTCAAAATTAGTCAGATTTCAGATTCTGGGTGGAACACACATTATCAAAGCACCTTATGCTTTTCATTCTACCCTATTGATCAAACCTAGCATAATTAAGGAGTCGAGTCTTGCCCCTAGAAGTTCTGGCTTATTTACACTGGGGAGGGGGTGGGGAGGGGGGTGGTGCCCTCCCCACTCGGCGACCTCTCCCCACCCATTCCAGGTTCCCCCCATGAAATGTCCCCCATAAATTCCGACCTCCCCCCATAGCCCAAAAAATTGCCAAATGTTACCATTTTCACCCTACATTTTCAAAAAATTTCCCTAAATTTTCAAAAACTTTTCCGGCTTCGCCGGATTTTTAACGAAATTTTCACTATTTTAGCCTAAAAACCACTTAAAATTAGTCATTTTTTAGCGGTTTTTACACATTTTTACACAAAAAACCCGCAAAAATTCGAAAAAATTTCCAAAAAATGCCCCCCCCCATTCTGGGTCAGCCCCTCCATCGATTGGGGGGAGCCCTATAAATGCGCCCCCCCCCATAAATTTTGGCTAAAAATAAGGCAGAAGTTTATGCAGGTTTTGGAGGTTGGATGAATGGTATTAGCGTAAGCTGAAGGCCGTTGAGCCGCCGTTCATGAGTTTTTTAGCAGAAACTTTCTCTGCATTCCCGCGCCTGCTTAGCTGAACCAAACTTTGACTTGTACTTCTCGTCTGTCTGTCTGACTGTTCTCGGCCACTCTGCCCGTAGGCGATATGTGAGGTCTCAGTCTCGGCAGGTTTGATACTTAGCGGATGCTGCAGCCAGATCAAATGACCCAATGGAAGCGACCGACTAGTCCTAGGGGGGGTGAATCACTGATCCTCCGTAGCTTGTGCGACCGACCTGCTGTCTCAGACATGACCAGTACGCCGTCAAAGGACACGGACGGTTGGACGTACTCCCAGAATGTGAGGGTCATTCAAGCAGCTTACTGGCGACGTGGCACTTCTTGGGCATCCTCAAGCCACAATAATTGACCTACTCTCCTCCTAGTCGCATTCCCCTACAGAGAACCACCACTTCTTATTCCTGTCCTCTCTCAAATACGTACTTTTTTCAAGAATTATTCCTTTTTTCTTCTAGTTTTTTCTGTTTTCTTTTGTTTCTAGAAACACTGATGGAAAAGATGATAGCCAATCGTCGCCTGGAAGAGGAGCACAAAGATCAGATCAGGGATGCCCTCCTCCGACGTCATATACATCAGTATGAACAGATGAAACATCATGGACATAGACCCGGTGATCCCTCACATAGTCAGGTATCTACCCTCCCAGCCCCCTACTATATATAAACAGGATGCCCCCCCCGGAAAAACTGGGGCTTTTCTTCCTACAGCCAGTGACGATTTTTGTTTCTTCGATAAGTTGGAACAGGTTTTGTGACAATTGTTTTGAATATTGATACTTTCTGAAGTGATATTTTCTGAATTGATGTTTTCTGAATAGCTTATAAAATATTGAAATTTTTTGCAAATTTTCCAAAAAACGTTAATCGACTCACATTTTGGTTTATAATTCTTAGCAGTTCGAAGCCAATTTGGCTGTCGGAACAAATTTGAAAGCAATGGAAAATTCGGACATGACTGTATACTTTTTCTGCAGATTTGATCCCTACTTCTCATCGACTGTCGAAAGAGTCCTATTTTTAGAATAACTCAAGGCCAAGGGAACTATAGTTTACAGCAAGAAAATAATTTTGCTGTTTGTATTTCTGCGGAGATCTGTGTAGTCCTCTTTCTCTCCTCTAGCACAGAAAACAGGATTTCATAGAGATCTGCTGCGGCTATGTTGCAGCACAGGTAGAGAAACAAGGCTGGCGTTCAGCCTTGTTTTCGTAAAGGTTTTGTTTGGCCTCCTTTGACAGTTAGGCATGAGCTCCAGAGATTAGTTCTGTCTGGATAAGAGCGCCCATTGGCTCCCTCCTGTTTCAGACTTTGGGCATTGCGTTGGTCTTTAGTGACTGCGGGGGCAGTCGGTTTTCATTATTCCGTATGTTCAGCTATAGATCAGGGAAGGTTCACCGAACTTAACTGAGAAGCCCAGTGGGCTGCATCCTGCTGCATGCTGTCCATCTATTCCTGAAATGTCCCGACCTTACATCCATACGAACCCGTATCTTGGGATGCAGGCAAGCCTGGGATATCTTTCGGCCAGTCCTCAGCTGGTCATCAAATTCTTGAGGGAGGCAGGGGCCATTCCTATGGTTCCTCCAATCTATGCCTAGCGATGATTCCTGACTGAACAGAGAGAGAGCCCAGTGGCCTAAGACGTGCGGCACAGACTCGAATAGTCGGTGGGTCGAGTCCCATCCTGCCCCAATTGCTTTTCAGTTTGCTTGAGAGAAGAAACTATATATATATTCGGTGGGCAGGTGTAAAAATACTGTAATTGTCACAACAACAACAACTGTGAGGAAACCCAAAAGATTTGGACCACCCATGGAGAGGTTTCTAACTCATGGCTTTGTCGCAAAAAGTAGACCAAAACTGTATGAATTTTTTAAACTGGAAACGTTTTCATATCATTTTCCTCCTCAGCTTGGAGTATGGAGTTTGGCTTCAAAATGAGCAGCTATTTTTGTCAGAAAGTTCTTACAGTACTGCATAATATTGCTATGTAGCACACCGTTCGAACAAGTGCCGATTTTTTCATATCTGTGTTTCCTTAATTTACTACTAATGCTTCAAAATTCTGTCTAGATCTCATGGTAATTTTGGAGATCTTTGAAATTTGGAAAATTCAATTTTGACAGAAATTTCAATTTTTGTTGGCTTGTTTAAGATCCTGTATAACTCTGCCAGTTTCTAGAATTCGCATCTTTTTTTACAGTGGGAAGTGGCTATTACGTAGGCTACCCTCGATTTAGCGTTTAAACTTTTGGTTTGGTTAGAGTTAGCCTAGTGGTGGTATAAATGTTCGTAAAAACTATTAAGTTAACCGTTGTCTACCTACTAATAATACATAATTAGTTATTGTTAATTAACACGGATTTTAATTATGTAAAGCTTTATGACTTACCGTGACTGTTTTGGTGATGGAAAAAGAAAAAAGGTAATAAGTAGGCAGGCTCTTGAAAACGGTTTTTTCAATTTTGCTCTAAATGTATATAATAGTAGTAGTGACTTCTGTTTTTAGGGCTCCGGATTTCTGAATACTGTTCGTTCCATTGCAGAAATGGGGCGTACCTTGTCTCATGGGAAAAATTTGTTTCATCATGGAGAAACCAATGGTTCACATGCGGATGGTAATTTCAGAAAAGAAAATCCGAAAAAAATTAAATTTTTCACCCAAAATTTGGCCATTTTCTTATTGTTTGAATTTCCGCACAATATTTTTGGTGGTAAAGGCGTTTTTGTTATTGTGTGTTCTGTTGGAGAAGGAAGCGAACTTAGTGCTGATTGGTTTTAAAAGGTTACGGGTGTTTTTTCTTTCGTTAATCAATGTAATATGATTTGTAGATCTTAGAATTCCTAACTTATCATAAATTCGAGTCGAGTGGGTATATTGGAAACAGAATTAGATTTGGATATTTGCTGTGTGATATCTTAGTAGGGACTGTTTAAAGTTAACTCTTTTAAGGGGGGGGGGTCATTTTTCCGACTTTCTCCGATCTCGCTTATGTTGACATATTTTATTGTCCAAGCCGTATATTTTATCGAGTATTCTAAAATTAAAGTAGCATGTCTTGCGGTTTGTCGAGTAATTTCATATGTTAAACATAGGCAGTGGAAAAAGTTGTCATTTTCTCGCGTATGCCAAAACATCTCCTGACAAACGTTGATGAATCTGGACAGATTTTAGATTAAAATAACTCTGAAATGTTAGACGGCGGTACCTTGGAATTGGG
>JASAND010000101.1:0-10891 GCA_030248195.1 Trissonchulus latispiculum | reverse complement strand
GTACTTCGTTCAGTTACGTATTGCTCTGATTTGGCTGGGAGAACCCCAGGTCAGTATAGTTCGAGACTTCACGTGCCTCCGGCACATAGAATTCCCCATGTTTTGGAAACATCATATTTGAGAGTAGGAAAAATATAGGGAGAATACCCACAGAAAGAGGGGGGGAAGAGGGAATCGGGTATGTAAGGCTTATATGTTGTCTGACGGGACCTCAGCCAGCATACAAGTCTTACGGGACATGAACTATGTACTCGTGGGCTTGACTACATAGTCCGGGCTCGCATCTGTGCCAGCCAGGGCCCGCTCGAGGGTTCTGGCTGATGATTCAAGGAGCAGCTGTCAGGGCCCAGCCTCAGATATGCTTCATAGGCCGGATACCATACTGCCCGATTTCAGTATGGCGTCCTTGCATTCGCAACCAGCAAGACCCTCCCGGTTGCGAGAGCTCAGCGCAGAATCCATATGCCACGCATATGAATCCCTCTTCGGGTTAACACATGAAATCTCAACTTTGAGATGCAATTACCCGACAACCGTAAGAGTTACGAAATTTATTTTAAAAACTCGTTAAAATATACCATTTTTACAATTAAATATATAAAAATTAGTGAGATCGGAGAAAGTAGAAAAAATGACCCAAAAAATGGACCCCCTTAAGTGGATCAAGATCGACTAGGTACTGCTGTATGATTTTTTGTTTGGTTAAAAAAGTAAAGACATGGATGATTTTATTGGTATTTGTACTGTTTAGTCTAGGGCGTTACACAGGAAATATATTTTACTGCCTCATGGGAGTGTCTGCCGCTGCCTTATGAAATATTTTGTTTCTGGCAAATACTGTTTCTGGCGTTGTCACTTGAGCTTATCTCGTTTCCAGCGTAAATTCGTCACAATTAGTTCCTGTGCAGTGAGCAACTTTCCGTCCGCTGGAATAATCGGTACGTACATATACAGCGATGACTTTAATTGCAGGTTTATATTTCTGTACTAGGTTAGTGACAGCAAGAGTACATAATAGTGACAGTTAGTCATGGTGTTGATTGGATTAGATTTTAACTTTTTCGAACAAATTTGTTTTGCGAACAAAAGAACATTAAATATTTCAACAACAACAAGTTTTTTTAAATTATTCGGAACAAGTCCAAGCTAGCTGCTGCTGCTGAGCTAAAATAACTATTCGTAACCTAAATTTAAGCTTAAAATGTCTAAAGAATGCTTAAAAATACCTAAAATTTGGCGAAACCGGAAAGTTTTTCAAAATTTATCCTCAAATCCTATTTTTCCGGGCACTTTAGAGTTTTTGGGGGGGGGGAGGGCACGAATCCTGGGGGCGACCCGAATCTGGGTGGGAGCCGATTATGTGGAGGGCGCCGCCCCCACCCCCCCCGTAGGAAATAGTCAGGCGTAAACATGGCAGTATTTTGGTTATATAATTCTTGTACTTTTGGTTTCAAGATTGTGTATGTTTAACGAAAGCAACCTACTACAATTCTTTAATTTATGTACATCATCGTTAGATGTCTATTGTTGTAGTAATCGGTGACGAAATTTTGAAGGGATATACGAAAGATACAAATTCTGGTTTTCTCTGTGCAAAGTTTCGCAGTCTTGGCGTTGAAGTTAAAAAGGTTTGTACTTGTTTTATTGCCATTATTATAAAAGTTCAGGACGTACTATATGACATATAAGTATTAGAAGTCGAGTCCAGTAACTACCAGGTGAAAATTAAATGTAGTATAAGTATGTGTTGTATGTACTTTATTTAGTCTAAGAGGTTAGTTAAGTTTACTTAAAACAAGTTGGTTTTTGTTAGTACTTGAGAACCCCCAATTTGATTCAAGTGCTAGCCGTCCACCCCAATGTTTTCAGCAAAATGCATTTTTTAAATGACAAATTGATAGGAATCTTAATTTGCAAAGAAAAATTTTCATAGGGGGCGGTATGCAACCAATAGAGCCAATTTAAACTATCAGTTTTTTATTTTTAGATCAGTGTGATCCCAGATTCTGTCAGTGTGATTGCATCTGAAGTGAAACAGTTTTCTGATCAATTTGATTACGTCGTTACAACGGGGGGCGTCGGTCCGACGCATGACGATCTAACTTTTGAAGGTGTTCGTGATTTAGGATATACAACAACACTGCTGTCTGTTACTTGAGTAAATGCTATCCGATCCGTAGAGGGCCGCACCCAGGATATTGAAAGGAGGGTAGATTCAAGATTAAATGCAGCGGGGAGTCTGGGGAGCGCCCCCCCAGAAGTTGAAGGATTTTTATTTCGCCGAAGGCGAAATATATACTTGTAATAGGTGAACCCACATTTGAACTGAAAATTCGTTCCTTTTAGATGTAGTGCCTATGCTTAGTGAGTAAATCTAGCTGCTCTGTTTTTTCACTTCATCAGGGACCATGGTCGAAACATGTTGTAGAACAAATTCTACTAGAAAGCAAGTCGGTAAAATGAAATCTGCTAATTCGGAATATAAAAAAATCGCATTTTTCGCCAATTTAATTTCAGTGGAGGGGGCATTAAAAAGATTTCTCTGCATAGAACAAAATTTCCACATTGCCCCCTTTGACAAGAATTCAAAATCAACAAGTTTGACACATGCCAATTATGCAAATGAGGTAAACTGCAATATGGCTTCATTTCTCGAATCACTGTGTTGCAATTAAGTTTTTTCTGGAATATCGTATTCGTGCAGTTACTTAGGCAGTACTACTTTATCCAGCTTAATGCCACCTGAAAAGGGTTTTGTCTTGGCGTTTAAATTGTTTCTCGCCCGATGTAATGTAGGTAATTGTATATAATGTAGTTATGCCGACTCTCAATGCCCTCCGCTAATCAATAATGACAAGGGTATATAATAACTTTTCGCGGAATGATTCGACATCTCTTTTTTGAACCAAACCGGATAAAAATTATTTGTGGATTAGCAGAAAAGTAACAGGCTTTAAAAACTGACCATGATCAATCAGCTAGTTGGTTATCTGAACTATTCGTAAAATCTAAACAAGCTGTAATGTATAGCTTCTTTGTACAACTGTAAAAGCCTGACAAATCCAGATACGTAGATCGGGCACTTTCTTTCTTACTTGGAACAGACCTGTCTGAGTTTTTAGGTAGGCTTCAAACTTGAAAAACATCGTCCTGTAAGCCAGCTTGAGATTAACTCTCTTGTGGCGAAATATTGCCCCTTTGAGGGGTTACTTGTTGCATTTTTGCCAAAACCAAAAAATAGTACATTGGTTGTTTATTGCGGATCTTTTGCGCTTTCCCCCCAGACCTAACTTTTGATTTTTTTGATTAATAACCTTGAAATTTGGTGTGGGTGCATACTAGAGGCTGATGAATTCAAAAATTAGAAAAGCTTGAAATTTTGTAAAAATTTTAAAAATTTTAAATTTTAGTTTGGTAAGGGGGGACCAAGGAGAACCAAAACAGCTGTGGTAGCTGTTGCTAAAACAAACTAAGTTTGGCATTTACTAAAGTCTGATCAAAAAATCTCGGAACTGACTTGTCTGTCCTGAGTTATCCTTTAAAGTTAGTCTATAGATATACGTATTGTTAGAAACCCCTCAGGAGGAGGAGAATACGCTAAAACCACCATATTCGGGATATATACGGTTGCTGGATACTAAATCGATAAAAACGTTTCAGATTCGGAAAGAAGATGCTAATTAATTCATACTCTAGTATATTGGTCCTTGGCCCAAAACATTTCCGAAAATCGGGTCACATCCAGTTCATGTCGTGTAACCGGGTGTCTAGGTAACAAAAATTGTACAGCAAGATGCTTTGGAAGTACGGTTTCGCTGATTGAATTTTTGGATTTCTGGGGTCAAAAATAGTATAGTCTGTATACGAAATTTTGTCCGGTTTGGACCAAACATGCGTGACTTTGGTCGTATCCCTTTCGAGAAAAACCGAAAAATGGTCTTTTCGGTCTGGTGCTCGGAATCGCGGATACAAATCTTCATTTTTGGCACAATGAATGTTTGGAGGCTGTTTTCATTTTACCGGTGTCAAAGCAATTGAATGTCCGGTCCATTTCCGGTGCTGAGCTTTGAAATTTGAGATTTCATAGGCTATTTATCTCAGCATCCGGTTGGTCCGGAAGTAAAATTATTTCATTCAACGTTATTTGATCTACCGCCTAACAATCCTTGACCTCAATTTTCTTCATATCTGCTGTAATTTGTGAATGACAGCGTTTTAAAAATGATTCAAAAATATGCGACAAAGCTAAGCGTTTGGGATCGAATCTCATTTCCAGTTTAGCAATTAGACAAAAAATTCACCTATACTTAGAACGCTGTTATTGTAGCGTTTCTACCAGGCTGGAGAACAAAGAAGAAGAAACCAAGTACACGCCCAAGACGGGAGGCGTCAGGCACCCTCGTACCCACGAAACCAGAATCTAGAAGAGAAGGGAAGAGGGAGGTTCAGCTTCTCGCTCACCATTGAAAGTAAAGAATTGGTCCCGCCGGGGATCGAGCCACGGCCCTTCTGCTCCAGAGTCAGACATGCTCACCACTACACCGGGGGGGCATTAGCTGAACTCCCATATCAGGCTTATCAATCTTTCCTATGTCTGCTTCCCTTACATTATTCACAAATTACAGCAGATATGAAATAAATTCAGGTTGAGGCTTGTTAGGGATAGACCAAAACATTTTGATGAAATAACTTCACTTCCGGACCAACCGGATACTGGGATAATAGCCCATGAAATCTCAAATTTTAAAGCTCAGAACCGGAAATGGACGGATATTTGATTGCTTTGACACCGGTAATATGAAAGTAGCTTCCCAAACTTTCGTTGTGCCAAAAAATTTTTATCCCTGAGTCCGCGCACCAGTAAAATAAGCCCAGGAATATGAATTAATTAGCATTTTCTTTCGAATCTGAAGCGTTTTTATCGATTTAGTATCTAGTAGCCGGATAGTCACACCCCCCTAATGTCTCATCAAAAATGGGGGCATTCTAAAAATGACTAATTTTAAGTGTTTTTAAGTCAAAATAGCGTTAAAAATCCGGCGAAGCCGAAAGCTTTTTTGAAAAGGTAGGGAAAATGGTAAAATTTTACAATTTTTTGGGTTATGGGAGAGGTCAAAATTTATGGAGGGGCGGCATTTTATGGGGGGGGGGGAGGTCGCTGAATTGGGCGGCCTCCGCGTTGTCTTTACGTGACGTTAACTTGTACACCTTAGTCATAGGGGTCGCGGTAGCGCCCCCTATAATATGAGTGAAAATGGTCGAATGACCGTGTGAAACAAGGCTGCGCAGATTCCTGCGCAGATTATGTGCGCAAAAATTTGTACGTGTCGAGTTTAGTATGTTTGTGAAGTTTCATCCCCGTACCACTTTCCGTTAAAAAGTTGCGCCAAAATCGCTTACGAGAGATGTTTTTTCCGGTTCTCCGCCTTGACGTCTGGTAAGGTTCTTTGACGTCCAACTTTGAACTTAGTTTTTTCGCTTATTTTGCGACCTGGAAGGCTCAAATCTTGCATACAATGATTTTTGCGGACGGAGAATCGATTCCCGCTATAAATTTGGCTGCCCAACTGACCCAAGTTGCTGGGCTGGTTCCACTTTGCCGTCTGCAGGGTTATGTCGTCAACCGCTACCTGGAGGTCCATACTAGGCTCTACTTGTCCTCTCAAAACTTGGCCTATAGGGGTGTTTTGGTGCGCCTAGCTCATTCCCGGTGTCGGTTTTGCCGTCCGACTCATCCATCTTGCTGGGCTGATTCCACTTTGCCGTCTGGAGGGTCATGTCGGCAACCGTTTCCTGGAGGTCCATACTAGGCTCTACATGGCCTCTCAAAACTTTCTCTATAGGGGTTTTCTGGTGCGCCCAGCTCATTTCCGGTATTCGTTTTGCCGTCCGACTTACCTATTTTGCTGGGCTGGCTCCACTGGTTGGTCTGAGGGGGCAGGTCGGTAAGTAAGGTCCAAAATAAAATTTTTTAAAAGTGGTCAAATTTGGTACCAAATGAAAGCCCTAAGTGAGGTGAGCAACTTTTGTCATATAATTGCATGCTCAAAGTGGCTGTAGAGTGCTGTGGTGGGTGGGGTGGGGATTTACGCGATTGTCGGTCAAATATGAAATTTTCCAAAAGTGGTCAAAATAGTGTCTGCTTGCGCATGGTGTTCGAAAATATATTATGTTGGTTCTTTTTTGCGCATACGTATGTAAAAGAATGGAAAACAAGAACCATAAATGCAACTTCGTCGCATGTAAAATACATATGAGTACTCTCAGGCATTTTGTACAAACACGGAAACGAGTCTGTAAATGCATATGAGTGGCGTTGAGGTTGTAAATTAAGGAAAACTAGTTGCAACGGCTCAACATAATGAGCCTGTCCTACAACGAGGCTCATATTGGCGTCACAGTGCACGGTCGTTAAAGATCATCAGATCATCATATTAAAGAAAAAACGAATGAATAGACATAACATGTTAACATTGTGGCCTGAAAGAAATTGACTGAACGAAGTTAACTGCGACACCTCAAGTTGAACTGTGCATGAAAGCTGATGTTTCCCGAAACACCATGGCACCTACTATTTCCGGAAGCACTATAGTACACCTACTGTATTCTCGGAACACTATGACACACTACTCTCACATACTTAATGCTTTCCCCACTTGGCTCTGAGTCAGAGCGCAGGCTGGCATGCCGTATAATGCGTATGCACAGTATAATGTCTTAGCGACAAGATGTGTGAAGGACAATTTTGCAATAAAAAGCTTTACGTGCTATTTATATGAAGGTCAAATATCGACAAATTATATTTAGGGATGCACCGGGGCCTAGCCCGGCCCCGGCCCTGGCACCGGTGGTCAGGCCCCGGTACTGACCGGGGCCAAAAATTAGCATAATTTTGTAAATTTTTGACATTTTTTGACCAAAAATTTTGAATTTTCGAAAGTCAAAAAGTTTTACAAATCGTTTTTCCCGACGATATGAATGAAAACAATGATAGTAAGGTTTGTATATCAAGAATTATTGCAAAATTTAAATTTTCCAGAAAATTCTTGAAAATTTTCGATTTGGACCCCAATTTCCAGATGAGGTCCCGGCCCCGGCCCCGGTAGTGGCCGCCCCGGTGCATCTCTAATTATATTATGATATACGCCAATATGAGCCTCGTTGTAGGACAGGCTCATTATGTTGAGCCGTTGCAACTTGTTTTCCTTAATTTACAATCTCAACGCCACTCATATGCATTTTACAGGCTAGTTTCCGTGTTTGTACAACCTGCCTGAGAGTACTCATATGTATTTTACATGCGACGAAGGAGCATTTTTGGTTCTTGTGTAATCTTCGTTTTGTTTTGGTTGTTTCATTTGTTGATTTATGTAATACTTATTACTCACACTCACTAGCGTAGATACGGGGGGGCGGGGGGGGCGGCCGCCCTCCCCGAAATAATGGCTTTGCCCCCTGAAAAAATTGGGCAAAAGAAAAATTTTACGCCCGGGCTAAGCGCGGGCGTTTACTATATTAGAAACATACACAAATTATATATACATTAATGCTTCAAATTAGCTCAACATTGATGCATTTTCTACACCATTAAAAAATTTTCGCGCCTCTGGCGCGAATTTAGGCTATTTATATTTTCAAAATTATTATTTTTCATGCTAACGAATGTTTGCATATATATAAGTTGCTTTACAGTTTTACTGTTATCTGCGTTATTCCCAACATCATCACCCTAATCATGGCATAATTGGTTGATCTGATCAGAATACGCAGTTCTTAATGGGAGCATCCTAATATATAGTTTCAGTTTTCGGACAAAAACGTAACCGCAGAACATAGAAAATAAAGGTACAAAATGTTGTTAGTCAATTGATAAATCATTTATAAAGAATTAAATGTTTCAATAGCGTTTAATTGCGAAATTCAAAAATTTTTTCAACTTCTGGGGGGCTCCGCCCCCCAGACCCCCATTTGCGACTTAGGGTAACGCTTTCAATTGTAACAAGTCGAAAACATGAACCATAGAAGACTTGAATTATTAGGACAACTTGCAGTATAATACGCAGTGTGCATGTTACGAAAAACTAGAAAATGTTACCCCCCCTCAAAAGTCCTCGTTTAAAACCGCCCCCCCTGAAAATTTTTTGTACCTACGCTACTGCTCACACTCATTTAATTTAATTTTTGATTAATGTAATATTTTTGTTGTTGTAGGTGTCGCCAAAGCATTCAACGTAACTACTTACAGGCATCCTGAAATTGTTGAATTGGTTAGGAAATTCTTCGGGGATCACCATCAGGCCGATTCGCCTGTGTTTAAGTTAGCTACTGTAGGTAATTTTTGACATATATGTAAGTAGTAGACATAAGCCGGGTCTAGGCCACTTGAGGAATGCAGCTATACTACGTACATTCCTCAAATGCCATAAATTCCTCAAATGCCATACATTTCTCAAATGCCATACATTCCTCGAATACAGCCCTGAGGAATACAACCCTACTACACTCCTTACATATGGAATGCAGTTCCACTACATTCCGAAATTCTCTGAACCCTCGCAATACATTCCTGAAATTCCTTAATGATAACTACGTACATTTCTCAACTCCAAAAGGACGACCACTTGAGGAATGCAGTTATACTACATTCCTCAAATGCCATAAATTCCTCAAATGTCATACATTATGCCTTCTTGCGGGTTCTGGAGGATGAGGCTGCCATGCTGATTCTGAGGAAGGTCCGGGAGGACAGTGCGAACTCAATCGCTGTGCTTCCATCCGTATTAGGCTATATCATTGAACAGCACACTTTGAGGCCGTCTCACTTTGGTGCAAAGGCTATTTCGCCGTTATTTTTTTGCATCAAAGACTCGTGCTGTGTGCTGCACCTCGGGCTAGCCGCCAGATATGGCAACGCCGAGGCCGACGGAGCTTGTTCTTTTTTAAAAAGGAGGAGACGTCATCCGTCGTGACGTCGACCAGGCTTTGAGACTCCTTCTGGCAACTTGGTTGAGTTGTTTTTGACCAACCTTACGGGGCCAGTTTCCTGGCTCACACTTTGCACTGCATTCCTCAAATGCACTAGCGTAGATACGGGGGGGGGGCGGGGGGGGGGGGCGGCCGCCCTCCTTGAAATAATGGCTTTGCCCCCTGAAAAAATTGGGCAAAAGAAAAATTTTACGCCCGGGCTAAGCGCGGGCGTTTACTATATTAGAAACATACACAAATTATATATACATTAATGCTTCAAATTAGCTCAACATTGATGCATTTTCTACACCATTAAAAAATTTTCGCGCCTCTGGCGCGAATTTAGGCTATTTATATTTTCAAAATTATTATTTTTCATGCTAACGAATGTTTGCATATATATAAGTTGCTTTGCAGTTTTACTGTTATCTGCGTTATTCCCAACATCATCACCCTAATCATGGCATAATTGGTTGATCTGATCAGAATACGCAGTTCTTAATGGGAGCATCCTAATATATAGTTTCAGTTTTCGGACAAAAAAGTAACCGCAGAACATAGAAAATAAAGGTACAAAATGTTGTTAGTCAATTGATAAATCATTTATAAAGAATTAAATGTTTCAATAGCGTTTAATTGCGAAATTCAAAAATTTTTTCAACTTCTGGGGGGCTCCGCCCCCCAGACCCCCATTTGCGACTTAGGGTAACGCTTTCAATTGTAACAAGTCGAAAACATGAACCATAGAAGACTTGAATTATTAGGACAACTTGCAGTATAATACGCAGTGTGCATGTTACGAAAAACTAGAAAATGTTACCCCCCCCCTCAAAAGTCCTCGTTTAAAACCGCCCCCCCCTGAAAATTTTTTGTACCTACGCTACTGCTCAAATGGAATGCAGTTCTGATACATTCCCCACATTATTCAATTGGAATGCAACTCCAGTACATTCTTAAGATTCCTTAATGATAACTAATTCACTGCAGTTCTCAGCTCCAAAAAGTCTTAATTTACTTATATTAGGACAAATTCTTTGTAGTCCCTAACTCCAAGTTTATTTCTAAAAATAGGATCTATTTATAGTTCAAAACTCAGTTGCTCCACAAAATAGAAGTTTCTCAGGTATTCTAAAGCAGAGTAAGGTGAGTTCGGTGAAGTCATAACGACAGCACTGCTGCCACCGCTGTCATATCCTACCTATTCGACCTAAATAAACTACTACAAAAACACTTGTTGTTTATTTATTATTGCATAAACATACTACAAAGGCTTATGACATGTTGAGCAATATCAAGCAGTTTATGTTCTTCTGAGACTCCTGTGACGAAAAACTTTCCTGTGTGAAAAACTGACAGTTCCACCCTGTTGCTTCCATGTCATTCCACTGAAAAGTTCAGATTCCAAACTGACAGCAGCGTGATTCTGTCTCAGATATTCGTAGAGTGAGCACAAGTCTACCTTGTCACCCATGTTATGGGATAATACTATATTTTTAGTTGAAATGTTTTGTATCTCCAAGTGTAACTGTGAAGCCATCTGTTGCGCACAGTTAGTACCTTACCTTCATTTATACCTTTAGCTCCAAGACAGACAAAACTTCCTGACGATAACACCAGAAATGTACATGGTGGATGAGCAATGACAGCACCGCTGAATCGATGAGGATCATAAATGGCGTTTGGTAGTATATTCAGATTAACTTGAGAGTCAAACTTTCCGTGAAGCACAACGTTAACTATCTGCATCGTGATCTACAGCATTGAGCTACAGTCGATGGTTTAGACACACGTAGCTCGTCAACAAAATGACGAACAATGGAATCGTTATTGTCCGGTCTTTTTCTTAAATAGTTTATGATTTCTTCAAATCTCCAACCACACGATCTTTTAATTAAAAGGAATATGCAATATTCTCCACACACAT